>ML778742.1:1692399-1709568 GCA_009831015.1 Picea engelmannii
AAACGTGCTCGTTCACAGACCCTTCCTAGCTCCGAACCCCGATATGGAGTGACACCTGTCCTCCACTTAAACGCTATGGTTGTGGGACCCGTCGCATTTCGGGATTTCGCGACTTCTCTGGTCGTGATTCCTTTGTATGCAGGAAACCCGAAATGCCGAACCCCGATCCCTCAGGATCCCCTGACACGCGTCCTCGTAATGAACAACTCAGATCTCATCGGGAAATCGCGGATCGTGATTTCCTGTTGCACAATTTCTTTACCCTTGAAAACTCTGATGAACAAAACTCCGACGGCGCCCGATCCTTTGCCACCTGTCCATGCAGATGGACGGTTCTGATTGATTCTCGGGGTTTCGGGACTTTCAAGGTCTTGGTTCTCATGACTTCGAGAACTCCGATTTTTTGATAGCTAATACTCCAACCCACTCCGGATCTCCGACACCTGTCCCTCAGATGGACGGTCCTGATTGTATCGGGAAATCGCGTATCGCGATTTCAACCTGCACAAGTCTCATGTCTCCGAAAACCCCGATTTCACGACTCTTCGGGATCTCCCGACACGCATCACTACCATTTGGACAGCTCCGATCCTATCGGAATATCGCGAATCATGATTTCATTATGTAACGGTTCTACACTCCTAAACTCTCCGATGATAAAATCCCGACGCCTTCCCAAGACGCTGACACGTGTCCTGCCGAGATCAACAGCTAGGATCCGTTCTCGGGATTTCGAGAACCACAAGACCTTGATTCTCAGACTTAACAAAACCCCCATGACTCAGATTTCCCGATGACTCTTCTGGGACTCTTCTTCTGCACACTAGGGCTTAACCCTGGCGCAACTTCTCGAGATCTAATGGCTGGCGGGATTTCGTCAATCTTCTCTATAAGATCCCGACCGTCGATTTCTTCCTTCCTGAAGACCTTCTCGAAAATGGCTAAGTATCCTTCCCAGAACTTGCTCTCCAACGACTACGCTTGCAACTCTTGTTCGAACACTCCATGGCACAAACTCCTGTGCTCTCCTTTAACAATATCACGAAGGTGCTATACCTCCTGAGCTTTTCTACTCTGATTCTTTCAGAGGACTTGCGCGCACTCCTTGCGCTCAACATTCAACAACTTCCCAGTGTTGAATCCTTTCGACTTTGTGCACTCCTGTAGCAGCAGTCTTAGATCTCCTTTGCTCAGATTCACAACTGAGACTTCTTCTTTAGCCTGCGCACTCCTTGCATGGCTTCAACAACCCACTTCCACTTTTGGGTGAATGAGAACAAAAGTTAAACTACTGAGCCTTCATCTCGTAGCTACATTAGCCTTGTGCTTTACTCGCCACTCCCAATGCATATGCCACCAGTCTAGGCCTTAACACCATTAATTAACCTTAAGGTAGATTAACCTTCTACTTAAAATTTGTATTATACTAATTTAACTTAGCTTATCTTTACTTTAGTTTTAAACTAACTTAATTTTATATATATATAAATTACTTATACTAGATTATTTAATTTACATCATATTATTTTTAACACTTTATATTATGTCTATATAAAATAATTGAACGTATACCCAAGGGTTCGGGCACGCATGGTTTCCACGTGCTCGTCTGGCTTTCTCAAACTCCCTCATATCTATTCCCAAATTCTACACCTGTCAGCCTTTCAACTCTCTACGCGTCCTACCTCTGTCCCACTTTCTCATCCGCTGGGACTTTCCTCACATCATTCTTTGTCCACCATAGATTTGCCTCTGCTCTGCTCGGAGGTTTTCAGAATATCCTTTGCCGTGGCTCACCTCCACATCGTTGTTCTGAGCATTTTACAAGTTCGTTTTGCAGAAACAGATTATATTGATATGGCCCCTGATAAGATCCAAGACCTGGAGTCCAGTCTGCTTGAATTGTTGGGAACCACTCCCTTGTCTGTACATTTTGCGGAGCTCGTTCTCAGCTATAGTAAGAGGTACGATTCAGTCCGCATGTTGTGCACAGTTTCAGTACCTTCATGAAGAACGCGGGGTTATTCGTATCACAAATTGTATAAACCTTGCTTACACGGTGGTAATGAATGGTGATTTCTTCTTTTGAAATGAATGATTTGCTTGTAATTCCAACCCTGTATGGATTTTGGGTATTTTGCTTTCAATTTATTTCATTTATATTTATAAATTTATTCGCCTGTGCATATGCATGTAGTTAGCTGCATATATATTGCCTTATGTATTGCTCACGCCCCTTTTCTCCTAACTGTGAAATCCTCCACTTGAATTTCAGGTTTCGGGGTTTCCTTATGCCCGATACCAAGAGCTTCCTGTCCTCATGGACTCTCGATCTCCGATACGGCGATGCGCCCCCTTCTAGATTTAGCCCTCCCCTAGGCTATGCTTTGGTCCATGTGACCCTGTCCTATGTGACTGTAGTCCTATTCCTTGTCGGGATTCGAGGTTTCCCGTAACAAAGAATCACGAAACCCTGATCTCCGATTTCGCGACATGATTAAGGCCTAATTAAACATTGATTAATTAATCCTCTTTAACAAAGGTTTAAGTGTTAAGTCACTTACATCGTGTAATCTACCACGTGTCCACCGTTGACCCTTCTGTGGGCCACGCTATCCTTTGACCCATCGGGAAATCACGTTTCGCGATTTCATAATGCATGGATACTTGGTTCACGAGATCCCCGGTTTCCCGATGACTTGAACCCCGATGGATGATCCCTTATCGGGACTTCTCCGATAACGTCGATCTCGTCCACGCATCCCCTAAATGAACGGTCCCGATTCCTCTGGGGTTTCGGAACTTGCGATGCCACGATTTCCTTGTTCTCAGGAACTTCGATTTCCCAATCTGCGACTTTCGCCTGATTCCTGACACTTGTCCTATGTAAATGGATGGCTCTGATCTTCACGGCGTTTCGAGACTTATGGTGTCTCGATTTCCTTGCCCTCGAGAATTCCGATTCTCCGATGGCCAATATACCGACCCTCGTGCGATCTCTGCTACGCGTCCTCTAAAATGAACAGTTCAAATCTTGTCGGGAAATCATGGATCGCGATTCTGTGTGACATGATTTTCGTGTGCTCGAAAACTCCGATTCCCCAATTCCCAACTCTCTCCAGGGTTTTGACACGCGTCCTAAATGATGGACGGTTCATATTAGCTCTCGGGGTTCGCTACTTTACAAAGCTAGGAACCTTCACTTACCCGTACCTCGATGACCAAAATCACGGTCTGGTGGTCACGCAACACGTGTCCTCCTTGAGATCCTACAGTTATGACTTTTTCGTCGTTCCGGGGTCCTCCTGGTCACGGATCCTTGACTCCTGAAGCTCCGGAATACCGATGAACTCTCGACTCCCTGCCACCTATCCCAACAGATGGACGACTCTGATTGTATCAGGGTTTTCACTATGGGTTTCCCGACGTCTTGCTCACGGAACTCCCGATTTCGCGAACTCCGATATCTTGATGCCTTCACAAATATCGTCGGAATTTCTCCTCCCGTATTCCTTGAGGACTTAACTCTCTCGCAACTCCTTGCAGATCTGACGGCTATCGGGTATCCGCCCAAGATCTGACGGTTCAGATCTGTACTCCTTTGGGGATAATGATTAGTTGCATGAAACTCTACGCGGTGTGAAAATTTCTCTCTTCGGCACGGGAAAAATTGTATTGGTCTACTGTTCAAGAGAGTTTATGTTATTTAAGATTTTTCCGAGGCTAATACAGGCAGGTAATTTACGCACTTCCTGCGCAATACAAGTTTTCTGTATCTCTTTGCTGCTGCGCATTGGCAGTTCCTCATTTGAGGTAAGTTCGAGATAAAATAGGCCCTTTCAAGGTCTTTCAAATGCCCTCTTGTATTTTATATAGTAATAATTCGTGCAGTTATTAAATTTTTCCGACTTCAAGCCTTCGACAAAAGCTTCCCTCGATATTTCATCGATTTTCAGGTGTTAATACTACTAGAAACTTTATTGACAAACTTTGCTCAATAAATTTAAATTATCAACTCTCCTTTTCGTGCTCAATAGCTTTATCAGGCCGCTTTAAGGGTAGCGATTTTGTGGGAAGTGATTCTTCACCTATCTGGTTCAATGACGCTATTTTAAAGGGCGTTCCGTTGAATGTTCAGACTAGTACCGCTTTAGCCATTCATGATCTAAATAACGGGTATTGTCTAAAACGGTCGCTTGTGATATATATAAGACCATTTGCTTGGATAATATAGGGTGCTACCTCGAGTATATTTTCTCTTTAGAACACATTCCTAGAGGAAATTGGCTAGACGTCACATAAAATAGTATATCCTTATACCATTTAGATGATGCTAAAGTTGAACCTTGTATGACGACATCAATTGTATTAGGAGGATAAATATTTACAACTTCAATTTTGGTCATGAACTTTCATATTCATGAAATTGATGAGTATGGAAGCAATGGTTTACTCTAGTATAATATGAATTTTTTTTTTATCAAAATTGGGACTAATAAGAACAGGGGTAGTAGTGATTGCATGTTTGATTTCTGTAAAAACCTTTTGAATTTCCGATGTTCATTCAAATTTTGTATCCTTCTTTGGTAAACTATTTATTGTCTTAACAATCGTGKCATAATMTAGAACAAATATTCATTCAAAGCTTATCTTTCCAAAGAAATATTATACTCCTTTTCAAGACATAGGAGGATTTAAGTAATTTATTGCCTTACCCCTTTYYGGATCAATGTATATGCCTTCTTTACTCACAATATGGCCTAGTATTCTCCCTTATAATATAGAAATAAACATGTTTTTGGATTCAAAGATATCATGTCATACATCCTACATAGTTCAAGGACTTGTATGATATGTTTGAATCGTCCTTCCCTTAATTTTGAATGAACTGTTAAATCATCCCGGTAATATGCCATACACCATATCAGTCATGTTTGGTCAAGCTGAATGTTGTTCGACACAATCTATTAAGACACAAATGACGTGTGTTTCTTACAGGTTAAGCATGGCTGGATTTAATCATTTGGGATTTTGGCCCTTAGGCCCAGATTTCGAACTAAGACGCTCTGATACCATATGTAATGCCCATATACTTCTAAACATCATTAAGTTTCATATATCTTTTATTGAGTAACGGAAACAATAACTTTCTAGCATAATATTGAATTTTCATAACAGCAGCTTCAGTGACTTAGATTTATCCACAAATACTAATTACATGGCAGAAAGAAATAAATACATAACTTAACAAAGTACCTGGTTCTGATGCTAATTGTTGTTGCCACTGCCTTGCTGCTGCCTTTCTGCTCCCTGCTACACAGATCAACCCTGCCACAAACAGGAAAATAACTGCCCAAAACTACTGTCCTCCCTACCAACTAGGAAAACTACCTAGCTCCAGGATATCTACGGATATCCTGGCCCTCCGTGCACAAAACCTCTAGCAACTCAGTACCTCCCTTGATCAAAGCCACAGTCTCAAAACTCTGTGCTCACAGTAAGTTCAAAAGTCCACAAAATACAACAGTGCACAGAAAATCGCTGCTCACAGCAAATCACAACCGTCCAGAGGCTCTCTACTCACGGCAAAACACAACTGTCCAGAGGCTCTCTACTCACGGAAAAACAAAATAGTCTCTGCCGCTACAACCGGCTCAACAAATACAGTCTGCAGCATCCATCCCCGCCAAATGGTGCGCACATCCCCCTCTTCCCATCCCTTATTCCACCCGGCAGACTCAAGCAGTTACTTCTCCAACCACCCTGCGTCCTCCTTCCTTCGTCATGATTTAATGTTTTATCTCCTCGGGATCCATGGCTATCCCTCTCTGCATACGCCACCATTTTTATATCATTTTTCATTGATCTATAAATTTTATTTCACAGGTCATTAAATGTGATCTGTAATTTAAATTATTACTTAGTTAACCATAATTAATTTCTTTTAATTAATTTTACTTTATAATCTTTAAGAATGTATCCAATTAGGGTCGTTACACATTTCCTGTATCCTTGTGTATTCATAATGTTTTCCATGTATCATTGCTTAAAAAGTACATACCTGATGATAATCATATTAATGATTGGAATGTGATTTAGGTGGACCTAGAAGGCGACTTTTTAGTGCGATCGATTTGCATATTGGATCAGAAAATCAAGCAAATCATGAATCGAGCCATGGAGATGGTAAAGGTCCAATGGACTTGGTATGGTATGTAGGATGCAACTTGGGAGTGGGAGGATGCTAAGAGGGTAGAGTATCCACATCTTTTTGAAGATTTTTTGAAATTTTGTAAGTACATGTGTATAGAATGCACTAAGGAAAGTACATAAATAAGGGGGAGGGGAATTTTTAATGTCCCTAACCCAAACCCTTTATAATTGTACATATAGGATGGTGAGCCATTGGTACCAATTGTAAATGTAAATGTACATATAAGCTGGTGATCCATTGGCACCAAGTTTTGGTTTTGTGTGCACCTAAATAGTGCATTAGGATTGTTATCAAAGAAAGGGTATGCACATTTCATAGTGTTGCACACACCTAGGTAAGTGTGCATGGTTTCACATCAAAGGAATGGTGCGCACATTTCACAATGTCGCACACACTTGAGTAAGTGTGCAGGGATTACCTAGAAGTGTGCATTGAGCCGAGAGAGAGAGAGAGAGAGAGAGAGAGAGAGAGAGAGAGAGAGAGAGAGAGAGATGGATGTATATGTATTTGAGGCTAGAGAGCCTATGTGGTTATGAGGTTGGTGAGTCGGGACGCAAATAGGATAGTGCACCTATCCATGTAAATGTAATCATACTCAAGTTATTAATATTATCACATCGATGCACACATACAGATCAGATGAAAAGAGACAGGGGAATAACTCCACCGAAAAAAAGGAAAAGGGTGTACTTAAGTCCCAGGGAATATTTTATTAATTTTGTCGGAAAAGTGTAAGTCATGGATAATTATTCATCCTAAGTTTTCAGGGATGGGAACGAGTCACCATGTGGATGATGCTACTTATAAACGTGGCAAGTGTCTAGTTTAAGGCATGCAATATATATTACCTTATATGCAAAGAAAAGATTGTAAGAGATTTTTTGTATTGTAACCAGAGTTTTGTTGTTGAAGAGGTGGGTTGTCAATCCCATGAGAATTCTCTCTAGGTGAGAGATTTATTGTTGAAGAGGTGGGTTGTTAGGCCCATGAGCATTCTCTTCACATGAGAGGTTTGTTAGGAATTGTTCCCTGGTGTGTTGCTCATTAGTTGCAGGGATCTGAGAATTCTTGTACGACCTATTACTGGAACCTTAGAAGGTTTGTGGGGTAGTCGAGGGATTATTGAGCATAGAAGGGGAACACTTCCTTGGGTGTAACAGGCATGTGGGGAATGAGAGATTGTAGTCTAGTTGCAATAGTGGCACCTTGTACTAAACAAAACTGTTGATTATCAGACTTTAGCCTCACATTAGGAACCCTTTTTCCCTGGTGGAGCCAATCCCTAGCTCAGGGGTGACCTGTTGCTGAAAGTATATGAGCAACAAAGTCTATGGCTGGGAGGAATGTCTGAGTTCTACGTGTAGTTGGTGATTTTTCATAAAAGATAAGTGTCTTTATGTGCTTGTCTCATTTACTTTGTGCTTAATTATCTATGTTTAGTATGGGTTTAATTATTGTATGTTGTTGCATATAAGTAATTGTTGTTATTCTTCATAATGTTTCTTGCACATGTAAGTGTGGTTATGGTATTTATTATTTGTAGTCATGCATAATTATCACAGTTGTTGTTAGTTTTTCCCTTTAAGTTAACCTTATGATAATGGTCATGATTCTCAGAGGAGAGTTGATAATGTCCATCTGTGTAGGGAAATACTCCATGCACATATATGATGTATTCACGTGTGCGTGTAGGGAAACACCACATGTGCATGAGGAAATCAGAATTTGACATGTCATGCTAGAATGGTTGTGCAGGCTGGTGAACACATGTTCAGAGTGGATTACGCACATAGTAGTGTTGTGTGCTCAACATGTTTGTGCAAGCATTTGTATTGAGTTACTTTGGTTGATACAAGTTGTGTCAGAAGAGGAAAGTTTGGGTGGCGCAACTCAGCTTGGGATTGAGCGCGTTACTTCAAGTATTTCTGTGCAGAACAATATTATAGAGTAGAAACTGTGCACTATATTTTGGAGTAGCATTACTCGGTAGTAAGTTGGGTGATGTTACAAATTGGTATCATAGCTTATACCGAGCTAGGAGTCTGGGTATGCCACTTTGTGGTATCAAAGCAGTTTGGTAACATGGACGTTACAATATGGTATCATAGTAATTTGGTAACGGGGACGTTACAGTATGGTATCAAAGCAGTTTGGTAAGGTGGATGTTACAATTGTAGTATTCCATCATCGTCCAATGCATATCCTTCATACTAGGAAAACTATTAATAGCATATGCAAATTGATTTATCTACATTTTTATTTTGAATTATCCAAATCATTGAAATCAATATCACAAGTTGTGTCATATCAATACATATGTAATTCATTCGTGATATCATATAAACTTATAATAAACCATTCAATTATCATCATTATAAACTCAATAAGATAAAACAAGTTCATTTTTCATCGTCACAATACCAGTCCAATATTTATGTCATTTATAAACAAATGCCCTCAAATAATAAAGTTTAGATTGTCTCAATAGTCAAATAAAATGGGGCATTATGGCGAAAAACCGATTATAACTCAATTGTCAAATAATGGTGAGGACAACTATCACTGGTCACTATCCTCAAATTCCAGTTGTCTCATTACTATTATTCAAGGATACCCGTGCCACCTGAAATGACCCACTAGTGGTTTGTAAGGAAGTGGACTTTTACTCTTGCTAGACACCTCTGGGTCTTGGGCCATTAACATATTTTCTTACATTCGAGGAAGATGAGTTCTTAGCTAATCAAAAGCAGTTTTAAGTCTTACTCAAGGACTAAAAGATAATTTCAACATAGATCGTATTCATAAAAAGAGAATGCCCCTTACAGTAATTGTTGAGACTATCTCCAATAGAGTTATTCTTTCTAATAATATTTAACCTTAATCTTATACATAAGATTAGATACCGCCTCTAATTTCAATTTACCCTCTTACCTTTAGTTAACTCCACTTAAATCCCTTAATATTAAATATATTTAAAAAGTCCTTTTTCATATTTAAAAAAAAAACACTTTTAAAATATTAACCTCCCAAACTAATCCAATGAGAAATAACCAACTAATATATTTAGCGCATTACAATTAAACACAACGTGCTCGAGTAACGCATTGTCCATCTTTTGAACTAATCGTAGAAAATAACGAATAGAATCTTAGAAATATGCCATTCATTTTACCAATATTCATTTTCAAAGCATTTCATATTTATTTTCAAAACATCTACTAATTTTCTCTTTCGACCTACCGCCAAATGTGGAATTTGGAAATGAAACAAAAATCAAGAGTTGTTACAATTAACCTTATATTCTCCTACTCATATATTTTAATAGGATAGTAGATTGTATAGACTAAATACAAAGTATATAATGTAACTTTTTGACATATAGAAGCCAATGTTCTCACATGTTGGTGACCCCACTCTATTGTCGATTTAGGATAAGTGGATGTTAAGGTGAATGGGATGGTAAAACGGGAGGTTGAGGTAAATGCGTTTCTAATGGTGTTGGTAATTATAAAGGTCATGGTAAGTATAAGAATGTGAAAGTCAAGGTAAATGTAATGATCATGGTTGTTTAAAAAACAAAAGTGAAAATGAAGGGGAAAGGTGAGTACCATACCATGATTGAAAAGGTGAAAATTTTCAAGATAAATATTAGTATAAGAATGTCAAAGTGAAGATCATGGTGAATTGTCAAGATAATATTATTACAAGAATGTAAAAGTAAGAATGTAAAAGTGAAGGTGAATGTGACATTAAAAGTGGTAGTGTAAGTGAATGTGAAATTTAAGAAAAATGAATGTGAATAAGGTAAAAATTATATATCTATCTATCTATATATATAAAGTAAAGATATATATATAAATAAAAGTAATAATGAAGATGCATAATAATAATAGTGATATCAAAATTTATATAGATATGCTGATTTATGATAAATAAATTAGTAAAAATTATAAAATCTTTACATTAAATATTTATGTTTAAATCTAATGAAAAACATAATGAAAAACATATTCAAATAATATGACAAAAATATAATTTATATTATGTTAATACATAAACATTTAAAAAAATACATACTCAACTATGTTATTAGGACACGAGTTTAAGTTATTTGCAAATTTATCTATTAAAATCAAATTTTGAATTAAGTCTCAATCTTTCTTAAAGTTTCGAAATGTCCTTCAAATTAAGAATGAGACTTAATATAAAGTTTTTTGTAACTATATTTTCTTAAAGCCTTGTTAGTTGATGCAAGTGTAGGAAAAGAGGTGTCTTTTTATATTGCAAGTTTGTTGTTATCTTTTGTGATGAATTCAAATGAAAGAATTTCAATCAAACAATTTATTTGATTCAAGTTGTTGTGTATGTGTTCCTCATCTCACGTCATGCAACAAGTAAAGGGAGTGGTATGGGCTATGAAGGTCAATTATCATGTGAAAGTTGAAAAAAAACTTATAGAACTCTTTCATATTATTCACTTTGGTCATTAGAGAGGGCTATTGTATTGCCCCCATTTTGTATTTCACATGGGGGAGGGTTGTTTCCTTGCCCCATTTTTAATGCCATTTTTTTCAACATATTGCATGTTTGCACGATGTCAATGGTAAGGGCCCACTAATGCTTGTGATAATAAAGAATATGAACTATAAAAAAAGACTATGATGTTTCAATTGTTGATTGTAAAAATAAACTAATCAGCTTTGGATTTGTGTGTACAATCAACTAATTACCTTTTGGATTTGTGACACAAATCATATGAACTATAAAACGGACTATGATGTTTCAATTGTTGATTGTACAAATCAACTAATTAGTTTTGGATCCGTGACATATGTATGAAATGTATGATAGGTAATTAGTTGGGTGATCATTGAAATTATATTAAATGTTGTAGGTGATAAAGGTATATTTGATATGATGCGATGTAATATTTTCCATTAAAACTTATATTTAGAAAGATTCAATTAGTTTTTTTTTAATAAATGATATCGAAAACTATGAAAGAGTTAAGTTCTAAAAGTGAAGGCTTATGATCATGAAAAAAAGAAGAACAAAACCCAATGTATATATAAGAGACACTATTAACACATTATCTGACTAAAACAATTTACACAATTTAATGAGTAAAATGATTATATTTGACTGATATACACCACCATTTAAAGGAATACATTTTGAAAATCAACGTTGGTGAAAACACCTTGCATTAGATATAAACATCAACATTGGTGAAAACACCTTGCATTAGATATAAACATCAACGTTGGTGAAAACACCTTGCATTAGATATAAACATCAACGTTGGTGAAAACACCTTGCATTAGATATAAACATCAACGTTGGTGAAAACACCTTGCATTAGATATAATTAACATATTTGAAGTTGTTTATTGATATTATGAGCAATTAGACAACAAAATAAAATTATCAAATTAAAAGATAGAGTGTGTTTCTTGTCCCCTCACTCCATAAACTTTCAAAATAATTTAATATAGAAAGAGATTTTTAAAACCTAAATTACTTTTTAAGTTGGAATGAAGGAAGTTTTAAGATGATACCTTAAGTGGCACAAATCCTTACAATAAACCCAAGGAATAATATGAATTCAGCACTTTGTAAAACCTATATAAGGAAATTGGCTGAATATTTATTAGAGTGTTAGTATTAAAGTCTATGTCTAAGGTTTTTTTTTATTTCACAGTATATGTTATTTATAAAGTTTGAAATATTTCTTTGTTGAAAGCATGTTAATTTAATAGAAATTGTATATAATTTTTTAAGAAGGAAGAATTTTTTTTATTTTTGATTATTTTATTTATGATTTTTTTCCATATATAGTAATTAGTTGACTTATTTTCTTAAATAATTACTTACAAATCTAAAACTAAATTATATATAATTATCACATATATAGTAATTAATATATAGTAATTAGTTTACTTGTTTTCTTAAATAATTACTTACAAATCTAAAACTAAATTATATTTAATTATAAACGTATTTTGTTAAACAATTATGCAATCTCAAATCTAAATTATATACAATGATGTCATTTCCAATTATAAATTTACAAATCCAAAACTAAATTATATATAATTATAAACTTATTTCGTTAAACAACCATTGCAATCTCAAATCTAAATTATGTACAATGATGCCATTTATAGAAAAATAAATTTTGAATTTTGAAAATTTATAAGATGTATTTGTTATTTTAGTTATGTTGGATATGATTACAGCCTTCTCAACTAACTATAGAGAATAATAAAACTTTTAAGAACAAATGGGTGTATATTTTACATCAGAATGCCTTTAATGAAAATCCTTATTTTCTACGGAAGTGGGGTTGTGGTAGATTTCATCTTAATAGAAGTTTGTGGTTAACCAAACTATTAGTATAAGGTCCTAAATGTCAAAGAGACTTTGAGGTTATAATATAAAAATGTTAATGAATTCAATAAATAAAGCCACGGAGGAATACTATCCAAGTGGTTTGTTCTAGAAGCATATGAAAGACTTTGGTTATTCAAAATTAATGAAAGGTATTACATTCTACATGAAAAATTAATGAGTATTGAAAATTATGTTAAGGTTTCGAGTACTAGGAAAGGGGAGATGAATGTAAATTCTCTTTTTACGGGGTCTTAATTTTTAATGTAATGAAGATAAAGATGAATAGAATTACTTATTGAAACTTTGAACTTTGTCACAAATTGATTTGAAATATAAAAAGTGGAGATAAAGATAAGGATAAACATGTGGTTGATATTAATGAAGATGAAGATAAAAAATAATAGAATTACTTAATGAAACTTTGTCAAAAATTGATTTGAAATATAAAACGTGAAGATAAAAATAAACATGTGGTTGATTTCATAGTACAATGATTTGATATTACATTATTTGATTAATAGTGTGGATTCTAAACTTTAATACAAATATTCAAAATTTATTAATATTTTAAAATTTCATTAATATAACAATAATTATAAGTGTAAACAAGTACCAACACAATAAACAAAAACTAGAACAGCTACTAAAACAGCTACTAAGACTATAAACAAATAAAAATATGACCTCGTCTATTACTCGTGCAAACAAAAATATGATTTATTGTCACTACTAGTGCTAAAGGTGCTTGTATGTTACTTCTCTCGAGGATATCCCAAGGAGAGATGGTGGTGGTGAAGGATAACTCAAACCTATGGAAAATCAAATCGTGATGGAAAGAACCCATATTCAAAATGTTGCAAAGAGAGTGAAATGAATAAAATGGTTAATAATGATTAAAATGGAAATTCAAATAATTTACTAAAACCTAAGAAAAAGGGTTTCATGTTACGATGTGATTACATATCTACCCTAAAAACTATTGTTATTGTGCCTTTGGAGAATAAAGATGATGAATATTTGGATATCCTGCTCTAAAAGCTATTGTTATTGTGCCTTTGGACAATAAAGATGATGAATATTTGGATGTAACACATGTTTAGTGGGCATTCAACATTTAGAGAGATAAAAGGAAATAGGGTGTTACATGATTAAACGTATGTAACTTCATTATTAATGTTTAATGGTGATATGAAAAGTTTGCACAAATTTCAATATAATAGAGCAATAAAACTTTGTTAATGAAATTAAGTGCCCTTATATGTTGAAGAGAAATTTATAATGTTTGATGTTTCAAGAATGAAGGTTTTTTATGTTATCAATTTACACAACACAACTTTACATGTGGTTAGAGTCAAAATTGAAGAATAAGATATGTTAGTTGAATAGTTTCATCAGAGCTCAAAGGAAAGGATGTTGTTATTCATGAATTTTAAGTTATTTTCTCAATGAGTGTATGTGTGTTTGAGTGTAGAGATGGAGTACTCACTACTTCTAAAGTTCTTGAAGAGCATGTGGCCTCATCTCTAGAAAAAAATGAAAATGTGAAGTTGGCAAAGACATCGATAAGAAGATTAATAGTTGATTACAAAAAGAATAATAAAGAATCTGTTCATGGATCATTCACACCATCACATCAGAAAAATTTTGATAATTTTTTATAAAAAAGAATAATAAAAGAATCTATTCATGGATCATTCACACCATCATGTCATAAAAATTTTGATAATTTTTGATAAAGATTTGATCATGCTTTAAACTTTTAGAAGTCTAACTATTCAAAGTTAAATATGAGTTAAAATGAGCATAAGTTAAAGATATGTCGATCTCTTTTTCTCACTTTAGAGACTTAGGAGTTAGTTAAGCTCAACTTGGTATATTGTGTCTTTAGGTAAAGTGTGTTGCTTTAGTATGCATTGTAATTATCTAATTCAAAGGTCATGGTTATGTTCTAGACATAAAGTGATCTAATGGTTCATCTTCTCCTCGATACTAACTACTATATTGATATCTGAATTAACACCCGATTGGTACATGATCTATATTTAAATAGCATGGAGGGTTATTTGTTGATTATTAATTGTGAGAAACTCATATGTAAATTATTTTCCATTTGCATTAATATATTGTCTCAAGTGGTCATGTTGGTTGAGGCCATGGATTGTTTCCATCTCTAAGGACTTTAACCACATAATACAATGGTATGCTAATCTTTAATTTGTTTGTGTGAGCAGTTTCCTTGAGGTGTTCTACTTGTGTAGATATTTCCTACTTATTTTTAGGTTCTCTAAGCCTCTATGAAGACCTACTCCCATTGTTGATCAAGATTTTCAACCTCTATCACAACATGTATCAAAATACTTCTAGATTATACTATTTCTAAGTGTTTTGGGACCGATAGAACTAATTCAGTGCAGTTGGAGCACTAATTTTAGTTGGAAACCATTTTTGTTTCATCCAAAAAAGTTTCCATTTTCCCAAGATATGACATTTTTTTATCAAATCCAGAGGTATACAGTTTCATTACGAGTTCTAAAATCTCTTCCACTCTATTTTAAAATTTCAGTTTGGTTTTTCTATTTTTCTTTCTAGTCCTTGTATGATGGTTTTCATGACATGCCTTGTGCGATCTTGATAAATAAAAAACATAGTGAGAAGTGTTTAATTTTTTGTGTATGCTCTTTGCCTTGCACTTTCTATGATATCAACAAATAAAAAACTAAGAGAAAACTTGCATTTTTTGGTAGACTAACCTAGATCTAATCCTGAGCTTATAATGTTTTAGATTTTTTTTTTCAAAATTTTGCTTGGTTTTGTTTGTTTTTGTGTTGAATGTTTTTTTGTAGGAAAAAAAAGGAGTTTTGGGGGTAAGCATGCACTTCGAGGAAAAGAGAAAAAAAAATCCCTCCCTTTTTTTATTAATTAATTATTTATTAATATTTTACTCGAAATATATATTTTGTTTTCAGTTGATCTATAAACTGCCATGGATATTCCAGTAGAGTAGTCTATCACAATAGATCTAATGAAATACTAAAATATTTACTATTAAGGTTATTTTTCCTTTAGATCTATAGAACATTTAGTTATTGATTTTCAGCTTATGCATGAAATAGATAAAATGCAAAAAATATAGAACAGTAAAATACAATCACACCATCCACAAATAAGCACAATATATGACCTGAGAAACCCAATATGCCAGAAAACCCAACTATAAGGTGAGGCTTCTTTGCTCTCTTTTTTCTGGTATAGAAATGATATAAGTACAAAGAAAGAGGAACTCTCTGTGGAGTTTCCTTCAACCTGTGGACTGTATCGTTTCTACAAAATCTCTCCTCTTCTATTATGTGCATAAAATAAAACTCTCATATGTTTTACTCAGTTATGGAACAAGATACCATGAAAAATAATGGAACCCATTATCCTCCTACTGGCCTGGTATTTAACATAGCTCGATAGCCATCTAGGGGTAGGTTTTTTACTTCCTCAACCCTCAATTGTGATAGGGTTTTGGACCTTCTAGAATTTTCTTGAAATTACATAGGTGGATAGCCCCATATGTGTGAGTAATGAGGGATGACATGGCATCCTCTCATACCATGGTGGTCAACATGGTAGGTCAACTTGCGAGAGGCATAACTTTTTCATACAAACTTTGATTGATGCACGATCTTCATTGTTGGAAAGGTATCAAAGTGTAGAACATCGTCAAGGGAGTGTGCACATGTTATGGACACTAGAACCCAAAAAAATTCCTTTTTATGACTCAAAATGGTTCAAGAAGGTTTCGGATCCCAATTTTCCAAACTGGGACCTTCCACTAAAATGGCCCTACAAGTTGATTCCTCCAATTTTTCCCACTCTAAAAGCATTGAGATAGATGAAAAATAATATAACAATGCAATATGGATCATCATTTCCATTTTTTTAAAACTACCTATTTATTCGAAAGATTTCTACTTGGACAATCAATTTAATCTTTTAAAGTCATCTTACCTACATATTGTAATATGGATAGTCCAAGTGATCTCATGCTTACTAGTTCAAACTAATTCTCATGGAAATTTTGTATGAAGTATATACTATGAAGTAGGGGACTTTACCAAGTTACCTTGGGAATAAAAATTGCCCCTCTTAATGCATTAAATAAAGCCAAATGGGATAATAAAAATGACAAAGAACATGGATTAATCAAAATGTCTATCTCCAGTGATCTTCAATTTCACCTTCAAGGAATTGAGATCCCAATTAGAAGAAGCAACACCCTCACAAAAAAATAAATCAAGGGTCCCAAACCCTCTTAACCAACTCCTACCCCAAATGGTGATAAAGGAAATAAGTTAGAAGGAAAGAAGGCTAGGAGACATTGTCATTTTTGTGGGAAAAATGGTCATCTAGATTATAAATGGTTCAAGAATATGGAAGCATTAGAAGTAGCAATGAAGAAGCACAACACCAATCTTGAATATTCTTCTCCTAGCTTTGCAACACCCTATTTTGACTTACGTAGCTAAACTTCATTACAACCTTTTTGTATATCCTTGACTATTATCTATGGAAAA
>ML778742.1:1755945-1824412 GCA_009831015.1 Picea engelmannii
TGTTAAACAATTGTCAAATTGACATATCAAATCGTGATAAAAAAAAATTGAAAAATAGTCATTAGAAAGCTAACACAATTCTTCACAAGTTTTGTTTTTACTGTAAAGTGAAATTCTAAATAAAAAAAATACTTTTATATGTCTGAAGTTGAATAACTTGTGAAAATACAATTTTTTTTGTCATAAAACAAGCAAAAGTGTAACCCACCTTCATGATTTCACCCCTATTCAAAGGATTTGGAACAAATATGTAATTTATCATATCATATCATCCTAAGACAAATGGGAAAACAAAGAGAGTAAATCAAGTAATTGAAGATACACTCATGATGTATATGATGGATAAACCATAAAAATGGGAAGACTAACTTCACTTGGTAGAGTTTTCTTACAACAATGGGTATCAAGAATCTTTAAATATGAGCCCATTTGAGGCACTTTATGGTAGAAAGTGCAACATGCCAGTAAGTTGGGACAACCTAGTAGACCATGTGATGGTTGGGCCATATCTGCGTCTAGAAATGGAAGAGTAGATGGTAAAGATAAGGTAGAATTTAAAGGTTTTCCAAGATAGGAAGAAAAGTTGTGAAGATAAAGGTATAACCCACAAAGAGTTTAAAGTGGGTGACCCATGTGTTCTTGAAAGTAAAAGCCAGATGTAGTTCCTTGAAGTTGGAAAATTGTTCTAAGTTGGCAGCGCACTATTGTGGGCCATTTGAAATCTTAGAGAGGATTGGTATTGTTGCATATATTATTTCATTTCTTGTATCCTTGTGCATTCATAATGTTTTCCATGTATCATTGCTTAAAAAGTACGTACCTGATGATAATCATATTAATGATTGGAATGTGATTTAGGTGGAGCTAGAAGGTGACTTTTTAGTGCGATCGATTTGCATATTGGATCAGAAAATCAAACAAATCATGAATCAAGCCATGGAGATGGTAAAGGTCCAATGGACCTGGTACGGTCTGTAGGATGCAACTTGGGAGTGCGAGGATGTTAAGAGGGTAGAGTATCCACATCTTTTTGAAGATTTTTTGAAATTTTGTAAGTACATGTGTATAGAATGCACTAAGGAAAATGCATAAATAAGGGGGAGGGGATTTTAATGTCCCTAACCTGAACCCTTTATAATTGTACATATAGGCTGGTGAGCCATTGGTACCAATTGTAAATGTAAATGTACATATAAGCTGGTGATCCATTGGCACCAAGTTTTGGTTTTGTGTGCACCTAAATAGTGCATGAGGATTGTTATCAAAGAAAGGGTATGAACATTTCATAGTGTTGCGCACACCTAGGTAAGTGCGCGTGGTTTCAAATCAAAGGAATGGTGCGCACATTTCACAATGTTGCACACACTTGAGTAAGTGTGCAGGGATTACCTAGAAGTGTGCATTGAGCCGAGAGAGAGAGAGAGAGAGAGAGAGAGAGAGAGAGAGAGAGAGATATGGATGTATATGTATTTGAGGCTAGAGAGCCTATGTGGTTATGAGGCTGGTGAGTCGGGATGCAAATAGGATAGTGCACCTATCCATGTAAATGTAATCATACTCAAGTTATTAATATTATCACATCGATGCACGCATACAGATCAAATGAAAAGAGACAGGGGGCTAACTCCACCAAAAAAAAGGAAAAGGGGGTACTTAAGTCCTAGGGAATATTTTATTAATTTTTCTGGAAAAGTGTAAGTCATGGATAATTATTTATCCTAAGTTTTCGGGGATGGGAACGAGTCACCATGTGGATGATGCTACTTATAAAGGTGGGAAGTGTCTAGTTTAAGGCATACAATATATATTACCTTATTTGCAAAGAAAAGATTGTAAGAGATTTTTTGTATTGTAACCAGAGTTTTGTTGTTGAAGAGGTGGGTTGTCAAGCCCATGCGAATTCTCTCTAGGTGAGAGATTTATTGTTGAAGAGGTGGGTTGTTAGGCCCATGAGCATTCTCTTCACATGAGAGGTTTGTTAGGAATTATTCCCTGGTGCATTGCGCATTAGTTGCAGGGATCTGAGAATTCTTGTATGACCTATTACTGGAACCTTGGAAGAGAAGTGGGGTAGTCGAGGGATTATTGAGCATAGAAGGGGAACGCTTCCTTGGGTGTAACAGGCATGTGGGGAATGAGAGATTGTAGGCTAGTTGCAACAGTGGCACCTTGTACTAAACAAAATTGTTGATTATCAGACTTTAGCCTCACATTAGGAACCCTTTTTCCCTGGTGGAGTTAAGCCCCAGCTCAGGGGTGACCTATTGCTCAAAGTATATGAGCAACAAAGTCTATGGCTGGGAGGAATGTCTGAGTTCTACATGTAGTTGGTGATTTTTCATAAAAGATAAGTGTCTTTATGTGCTTGTCTCATTTACTTTGTGCTTAATTATGTATGTTTAGTATGGGTTTAATTATTGTATGTTGTTGCATATAAGTAATTGTTGTTATTCTTCATAATGTTTCTTGCACATGTAAGTGTGGTGATGATATTCAGTATTTGTAGTTGTGCATAATTATCACAGTTGTTGTTAGTTTTTCCCGTTAAGTTAACCTTATGATAATGGTCATGAGTCTCATAGGAGAGTTGATAATGTCCATCTGCGTAGGGAAATACTCCATGCACATATAGGATGGATTCACATGTGCATGTAGGGAAGCACCCCACATGCATGAGGAAATCAGAATTTGGCATGTCACGCCAGAATGGTTGTGCAGGCTGGTGAATAGATGTTCAGAGTGGATTACGCACATAGTAGTGTTGTGTGCTTAACATGTTTGTGCAAGCAACTGTATTGAGTTACTTTGGTTGTTACAAGTTGCGTCAAAAGAGGAAAGTTTGGGTGGCGCAACTCAGCTTGGGATTGAGCGTGTTACTTCAAATATTTCTGTGTAGAACAATATTATAGAGTAGAAACTGCGCACTATATTTTGGAGTAGCATTACTCAATAGTAAGTTGGGTGATGTTACAAATTGGTATCATAGCTTATACCGAGCTAGGAGGCTAGGTATGCCACTTTGTGGTATCAGAGCAGTTTGGTAACATGGACATTACAATATGGTATCATAGCAATTTGGTAACGAGGACGTTACAGTATGGTATCAAAGTAGTTTGGTAATGGGTATGTTACAACTGTAGTATTCCATCATCGTCTGATGCATATCCTTCATGCTAGGAAAACTATTAATAGCAAATGCAAATTGATTTATCTACATTTTTATTTTGAATTATCCAAATCATTAAAATCAATATCACAAGTTGTGTCATATCAATACATATGTAATTCATTCGTGATATCATATAAACTTATAATAAACCATTCAATTATCAACATTATAAACTCAATCAGATAAAACAAGTTCATTTTTCATCGTCACAATATCAGTCCAATAGTTATGTCATTTATAAACAAATGCCCTCAAATAATAAAGTTTAGGTTGTCTCAATAGTCAAATAAAATGGGGCATTATGGCGAAAAACTGATTATAACTCAATTGTCAAATAATGGTGAGGACAACCATCACTGGTCACTATCCTCAAATGTTGGTTGTCTCATTACTATTATTCAAGGATACCCGTGCCACCTGAAATGACCCACTAGTGGTTTGTAAGGAAGTGGACTTTTACTCTTGCTAGACACCTCTGGGTCTTGAGCCATTAACATATTTTTTTACATTCGAGGAAGATGAGTTCTTAGCTAATCAAAAACAGTTTTAAGTCTTACTCAAGGACTAAAAGATAGTTTCAACATAGATCGTATTCATAAAAAGGGAGTGCCCCTTGCAGTAATTGTTGAGGCTATCTCCAATGGAGTTGTTCTTTCTAATGATATTTAACCTTAATCTTATACATAAGACTAGATACCGCCTCTAATTCCAATTTACCCTCTTACCTTTAGTTAAATCCACTTAAATCCCTTAATATTAAATATATTTAAAAAATCCTTTTTCATATTTAAAAAAAAACCACTTTTAAAATATTAACCTCCCAAACTAATCCAATGAGAAATAACCAACTAATATATTTAGCGCATTACAATTAAACACAACGTGCTCGAGTAACGCATTGTCCATCTTTTGAACTAATCGTAGAAAATAACAATAGAATCTTAGAAATATGTCATTCATTTTACCAATATTCATTTTCAAAGCATTTCACATTTATTTTCAAAACATCTACTACTCATTTTCTCTTCGACCTACCGCCAAATGTGGAATTTGGAAATGAAACAAAAACTAAGAGTTGTTACAATTAACCTTATATTCTCCTACTCATATATTTTAATAGGATAGTACAAAGTATAGACTAAATACAAAGTATATAATGTAACTTTTTGACATATAGAAGCCATTGTTATCACATGTTGGTGACCCCACTCTATAGTCGATTTAGGATAAGTGGATGTTAAGGTGAATGGGATGGTAAAACGGGAGGTTAAGGTGAATGTGTTTCTAATGGTGTTGGTAATTATAAAGGTCATGGTAAGTATAAGAATGTGAAAGTCAAGGTAAATGTAATGATCATGGTTGCTTAAAAAACAAAAGTGAAAATGAAGGGGAAAGGTGAGTACCATACCATGATTGAAATGGTGAAAATTTTGAAGATAAATATTAGTATTAGAATGTCAAAAGGTGAGTACCATACCATGATTGAAATGGTGAAAATTTTGAAGATAAATATTAGTATAAGAATGTCAAAGTGAAGATCATGGTAAATGGTAAGATAAATATTATTATAAGAATGTAAAAGTGAAGGTGAATGCGACATTAAAGGTAAAGTGGTAGTATAAGTGAATGTGAAATTTAAGAAAAATGTAAGGTAAAAATTATATATATATATATATATAGAGAGAGAGAGAGAGAGAGAGAGAATGCATAATAGTGATATCAAAATTTATATAGATATGTTGATTTATGATAAATAAATTAATAAACATCATAAAATCTTTACACTGAATATTTATGTTTAAATTCAATGGAAAACATATTCAAATAATATGACAAAAATATAATTTATATTATGTTAATACACAAACATTTAAAAAAATACATACCCAACTATGTTATTAGGACACGAGTTTAAGTTATTTGTAAATTTATCTATTAAAATCAAATTTTGAATTAAGTCTCAATCTTTCTTAAAGTTTTGAAATGTCCTTCAAATTAAGAATGAGACTTAATATAAGTTTTTTGTAACTATATTTTCTTAAAGCCTAGTTAGTTGATGCAAGTGTAGGAAAAGAGGTGTCTTTTTATATTGCAAGTTTGTTGTTATCTTTTGTGATGAATTCAAATGAAGGAATTTCAATCAAACAATTTATTGGATTCAAGTTGTTGTGTATGTGTTCCTCATATCACGTCATGCAACAAGTGAAGGGAGTGGTGTAGGCTATGAAGGTCAATTATCATGTGAAAGTTGAAAAAAAACTTATAGAACTCTTTCATATTATTCACTTTGGCCATCAAAGAGGGTTATTGTATTGCCCCCATTTTGTATTTCACATGGGGGAGGGTTGTTTCCTTGCCCCATTTTTAATGCCATTTTTTTCAACATATTGCATGTTTGGATGATGTTAATGGTAATGGCCCACTAATGCTTGTGATAATAAAGAATATGAACTATAAAAAATGACTATGATGTTTCAATTGTTGATTGTAAAAATAAACTAATTAGCTTTGGATTTGTGTGTACAATCAACTAATTAGCTTTTGGATTTGTGACATAAATCATATGAACTATAAAACAAACTATGATGTTTCAATTGTTGATTGTACAAATCAATTAATTAGTTTTGGATTTGTGACATATGTATAAAATGTATGATAGGTAATTAGTTGGGTGATCATTGAAATTATATTAAATGTTGTAGGTGATAAAGGTATATTTGATATGATGCGATGTAATATTTTCCATTAAAACTTATATTTAGAAAGATTCAATTAGTTAACTGACATACACCACCATTTAAAGGAATACGTTTTGAACATCAAAGTTGGTGAAAACACCTTACATTAGATATAATTAACATATTTGAAGTTGTTTATTGGTATTGTGAGCAATTAGACAACAAAATAAAATTATTAAGTTAAAAGATAGGATGTGTTTCTTATCCCCTCACTCCATAAACTTTCAAAATAATTTAATATAGAAAGAGATTTTTAAAACCTAAATTACTTTTTTAAGTTGAAACGAAGGACGTTTTAAGATGATACTTTAATTGACACAAATCCTTACAATAAACCCAAGGAATAATATGATTTCACCACTTTGTAAAAACTATATAAGGAAATTGGCTTAAATATTTATTAGAGTGTTAGTATTAAAGTATATGTTTAAGGTTTTTTTTTATTTCACAGTATATGTTATCTATAAAGTTTGAAATATTTCTTTGTTGAAAGCATGTTAATTTAATAGAAATTGTATATAATTTTTTAATTCGAAGAATTTTTTTATGTTTGATTATTTTATTTATGATTTTTTTCCATATATAGTAATTAGTTTACTTATTTTCTTAAATAATTACTTACAAATCTAAAACTAAATTATATATAATTATAAACATATTTTGTTAAACAATTATGCAATCTCAAATCTAAATTATATACAATGATGTCATACAAATCCAAAACTAAATTATATATAATTATAAACTTATTTCGTTAAACAATCATTGCAATCCCAAATCTAAATTATGTACAATGATGCCATTTCCATTTATAGAAAAATAAATTTTGAATTTTGAAAATTTATAAGATGTATTTGTTATTTTAGTTATGTTGGATATGATTACAACCTTCTCAACTAACTACAGAGAATAATAAAACATTTAAGAACAAATGGGTTTATATTTTACATCGGAATGCCTTTAATGAAAATCCTTATTTTCTACGGAAGTGGGGTTGTGGTAGATTTCATCTTAATAGAAGTTTGTGGTTAACCAAACTATTAGTATAAGGTCCTAAATGTCAAAGAGACTTTGAGGTTATAATATAAAAATGTTAATGAATTCAAAAAATAAAGCCACGGAGGAATACTATCCCAGTGGTTTGTTCTAGAAGCATATGATAGACTTTGGTTATTCAAAATTAATCAAAGGTATTACATTCTACATGAAAAATTAATGAGTATTGAAAATTATGTTAAGGTTTCGAGTACTAGGAAAGGGGAGATGAATGTAAATTCTCTTTTTACGGGGGCTTAATTTTTAATGTAATGAAGATAAAGATGAATAGAATTACTTATTGAAACTTTGTCGCAAATTGATTTGAAATATAAAATGTGAAGATAAAGATAAAGATGTGGTTGATATTAATGAAGATGAAGATAAAAAATAATAGAATTACTTAATGAAACTTTGTCAAAAATTGATTTGAAATATAAAACGTGAAGATAAAGATAAACATGTGGTTGATTTCACAGTACAATGATTTGATATTACATTATTTGATTAATAGTGTGGATTCTAAACTTTAATTCAAATATTCAAAATTTATTAATATTTTAAAATTTCATTAATACAACAATAATTATAAGTGTAAACAAGTACCAACACAATAAACAAAAACTAGAACAGCTACTAAGACTATAAACAAATAAAAATATGACCTCGTCTATTATTCGTGCAAACAAAAATATGATTTATTGTCACTACTAGTGCTAAAGGTGCTTGTATGTCACTTCTCTCGAGGATATCCCAAGGAGTGATGGTGGTGGTGAAGGATAACTCAAACCTATGGAAAATCAAATCATGATGGTGGTCGTGATGGAAAGAACCCATATTCAAAATGTTGCAGAGAGAGTGAAATGAATAAAATGGTTAATAATGATTAAAATGGAAATTCAAATAATTTACTAAAAACTAAGAAAAAGGGTTTCATGTTACGATGTGATTACATATCCACCCTGAAAACTATTGTTATTGTGCCTTTGGAGAATAAAGATGATGAATATTTGGATATCCTACTCTAAAAACTATTGTTATTGTGCCTTTGGAAAATAAAGATGATGAATATTTGGATGTAACACATGTTTAGTGGGCATTCAATATTTAGAGAGATAAAAGGAAATAAGGTGCTACATGATTAAACGTATGTAACTTCATTATTAATGTTTAATGGTGATATGAAAAGTTTGCACAAATTTCAATATAATAGAGTAATAAAACCTTGTTAATGAAATTAAGTAACTTTATATGTTGAAGAGAAATTTATAATGTTTGATGTTTCAAGAATGAAGGTTTTTTATGCTATTAATTTACACATCACAACTTTACATGTGGTTAGAGTCAAAATTGAAGAATAAGATATGTTAGTTGAATAGTTTCAATTAAAGCTCAAAGGAAAGGATGTTGATATTCATGAATTTTAAGTTATTTTCTCGGTGAGTGTATGTGTGTTTGAGTGTAGAGATGGAGTATTCACTACTTCTAAAGTTCTTGAAGAGCATGTGGCCTCATTTCTAGAAAAAAATGAAAATGTGAAGTTGGCAAAGAAATTGATAAGAAGATTAATAGTTGATTACAAAAAGAATAATAAAAGAATTTATTCATGGTTCATTCACACCATCATGTCATAAAACTTTTGATAATTTTTTATAAAAAAGAATAATAAAAGAATCTATTCATGGATCATTCACACCATCATGTCATAAAACTTTCGATAATTTTTTATAAATATTTGATCATGCTTTAAACTTTTAGAAGTCTAACTATTCAAAGTTAAATATGAGTTAAAATGAGCATAAGTTAAGGATATGTTGATCTCTTTTTCTCACTTTAGAGACTTAGGAGTTAGTTAAGCTCAACTTGGTATACTATGTCTTTAGGTAAAGCGTGTTGCTTTAGTATGCATTGGAATTATCTAATTCAAAGGTCATGGTTATGTTCTAGACATAAAGTGATCTAATGGTTCATCTTCTCCTTGATACTAACTACTATATTGATATGTGAATTAACACCCGATTAGTACATGATCTATATTTAAATAGTATGGAGGGTCATTTGTTGATTATTAATTGTGAGAAACTCATATGTAAATTATTTTCCATTTGCATTAATATATAGCCTCAAGTGGTCATGTTGGTTGAGGCCATGGATTGTTTCCATCTCTAAGGACTTTAACCACATAATACAATGGTATGCTAATATTTAATTTGTTTGTGTGAGCAGTTTCCTTGAGGTGTTCTGCTTGTGTGGATATTTCCTACTTATTTTTAGGTTCTCTAAGCCTCTATGAAGACCTACTCCCATTGTTGATCAAGATTTTCAACCTCTATCACAACATGTATCAAAATACTTCTAGATTATACTATTTCTAAGTGTTTTGGGGCCGATAGAACTAATTCAGTGCAGTTAGAGCACAAATTTTAGTTGGAAACCATTTTTGTTTCATCCAAAAAAGTTTCCATTTTCCCAAGATATGACATTTTTTTATCAAATCCATAGGTATACAGTTTCATTACGAGTTCTAAAATCTTTTCCACTCTATTTTAAAATTTCAGTTTGGTTTTTCTATTTTTCTTTCTAGTCCATGTATGATGGTTTTCATGACATGCCTTGTGCGATCTTGATAAATAAAAAACATAGTGAGAAGTGTTTAATTTCTTGTGTATGCTCTTTGCCTTGCACTTTCTATGATATCAGCAAATAAAAAACTAAGAGAAAACTTGCATTTTTTGGTAGACTAACCTAGATCTAACCACGAGCTTATAATGTTTTAGATTTATTTTTTTCAAAATTTTGCTTGGTTTTGTTTGTTTTTGTGTTGAATGTTTTTTTGTAGGAAAAAAAAGGAGTTTTGGGGGTAAGCATGCACTTCGAGGAAAAGACTAAAAAAAATCCCTCCCTTTCTTTATTAATTAATTATTTATTAATATTTTACTCGAAATATATATTTTGTTTTCAATTGATCTGTAAACTGCCATGGATATTCCAGTAGAGCAGTCTGTCACAATAGATCTAATGAAATACTAAAATCTTTACTATTAAGGTTATTTTTCCTTTAGATCTCCGGAACATTTAGTTATTAATTTTCAGCTTATGCATGAAATAGATAAAATGCAAAAAATATAGAATAGTAAAATACAATCACACCATCCACAAAGAAACACAATATATGACCTGGGAAACCCAATATGCCAGAAAACCCAACTATAAGGTGAGGCTTCTTTGCTCTCTTTTCTCTGGTATAGAAATGATGTAAGTACAAAGAAAGAGGAACTCTCTATGGAGTTTCCTTCGACTTGTGGACTGTATGGTTTCTACAAAATCTCTCCTCCTCTATTATGTGCATAAAATAACACTCTCATATGTTTTACTCAGCTATGGAACAAGATACAATGAAAAATAATGGAACCCATTATCCTCCTATTGGCCTGGTATTTAACATAGCCCGGTAGCCATCTAGGGGTAGGTTTTTTACTTCCTCAACCCTCAATTGTGATAGGGTTTTGGACCTTCTAGAATTTTCTTGAAATTACATAGGTGGATAGCCCCATATGTGTGAGTAATGAGGGATGACGTGGCATCCTCTCATACCATGGTGGTCAACATGGTAGGTCAACTTGCGAGAGGCATAATTTTGCATACAAACTTTGATTGATGCATGATCTTCATTGTTGGAAAGGTATCAAAGTGTAGAACATTGTCAAGGGAGTGTGCACATGTTATGGACACTAGAACCCAAAAAAATTCCATTTTATGACTCAAAATGGTTCCAGAAGGTTTCAGATCCCAATTTTCCAAACTGGGACCTTCCACTAAAATGGCCCTGCAAGTTGATTCCTCCAATTTTTCCCACTCTAAAAGCATTGAGATAGATGAAAAATAATATAACAATGCAATATGAATCATCATTTCCATTTTTTTAAAACTACTTATTTATTCGAAAGATTTCAACTTGGACAATCAATTTAATCTTTTAAAGTCATCTTACCTACATATTGTAATATGGATAGTCCAAGTGATCTCATGCTTACTAGTTCAAACTAATTCTCATGGAAATTTTGTATGAAGTATATACTATGAAGTAGGGGACTTTACCAAGTTACCTTGGGAATAAAAATTGCCCCTCTTAATGCATTAAATAAAGCCAAATGGGATAATAAAAATGACAAAGAACATGGATGAATCAAAATGTCTATCTCCAGTGATCTTCAATTTCACCTTCAAGGAATTGAGATCCCAATTAGAAGAAGCAACACCCTCAAAAAAAAAAAAAACCAAGGGTCCCAAACCCTCTCAACCAACTCCTACCCCAAATGGTGATAAAGGAAATAAGTTAGAAGGCAAGAAGGCTAGGAGACATTGTAATTTTTGTGGGAATAATGGTCATCTAGATTATAAATGGTTCAAGAATATGGAAGCATTAGAAGTAGCAATGAAGAATCACAACATCAATATTGAATCTTCTTCTCCTAGCTCTGCAACGCCCTATTTTGACTTACGTAGCTAAACTTCATTACAACCTTTTTGTATATCCTTGATTATTATCTATGGAAAATTTTTAAAATGATGGGACTATAATATATGGACATGTGGACCTATATATATGTGAATATTATGAATAGTTATTTTTTATGTGATTTATGATGGATGTTGTGTGATTTACTTCTAGCATGCAAGCTTTAAATGAAAGATGTTGGTACAAGGATTTTGTTTTCAATGATATGTTTTAATGAATCAATAGGTACCTTGCACATGATGAATAACTATCTAGTTTGCATTGTTCATCGATGAGTAGCATGAAAATCACACAAAAATAGTTTTATGGTTATGCATTATTGTGTGGTGTAAACTAACCTATATGTTGGATGGGATACGTAATAGCTAGATACGATTCATACTAAAGTGACATATGTCATGGACATGAAATGAGAAACGATATACTATGAATCATTATTCTATTATTTAATTATTGGTTCAATGCATTGATATGATATTTGGGCAAGTGCAAGTTTTATAGGAAGCATGATTGCCCAAACTAGATATTCGATGAAAAATATATAAGGACAATAATAACACCAGAATATGGTCAATGATAAGGTGATGACCCAGTTATATTAGTAGGGCTGGAGGTATTTCCCACCATTTATCCTCTAAAACTTGGAGTCATGGGAGAGTTTTGTTAATCCAGTCTCCCATAGATGTGTGATGGAAAATACTAGTTTCCTATTGAGGAAGCTTGGTCAACATAGTTGACACTTGCGCTTACAGGTTCTATCTAGAGTTAGGTCGATATAGTTGATGCTCTAACATAGTTTACTAGAGGAAATGATAGGATCTGGAAGATGGAAGTAGGTTAGGGATGAAGGTTGATTCAATGTAGTTGAGATTGTTGTTGGGTTCAATTAGAAATGAAAACTTAGTGCTAGAATTATTCCATTTTTTGTGTTTTAAAATGTTTCTTAATTCATTGTGTTGATCTTGGTGTAATGTTAAATTGATATTAAATTGTTCTGACTAATGACTTATTATTGTTTTTCCAGTATCAATTATTGATTGGCGCATTATGGTATTTATTGTATTGCCTACTTGGTTGTGAGAGTATAGGAATTATGCATTAGATCTGATGGTTGTTATCATTAGTACACACACGAGCTATGTATGTGCCAACTATGCATACATACCTTACATGTGTATGATAGTATTATTACAATATATACTAGTTATTATAATAGTATTATTTATGGTGTGTATGCGATGCTTGTAGAATAATTAAAACTAAAGGAGTATAATGTTAATTTGAATTATTGAAGTTCACTCAGAGACTTATTATCTTTTGATAAATAGGAAATATGATTTCATTCAAATTGGATTGCATTGAGTGAGATTTGATTTCATGACCTACCCAATTTAATTTTTATTAATGAAGTAGATAGCATGTCAGGTGAATAAATATGTGTAGGTGGGGAAGGATTATTTGATTATGGTTCACATTCCTAGTACCTTCCCAAGGAGGCTAGGAAGGTGGTTGTATAGGAGTATAAAGGGGATTTTAGGGAAAGGAGAAGAGATTGCATGACTTGGGGAAAAATATTGGGTTGAAGGGAAGGAGAACCTTTGGAAGTGGAAAAACTATGAACTTTTTTAACCTTGAAATATGAGAGGTTGACTGTGGTTTTGAGATACTAGTGGGTTGGGTGTTGTTATGGATATTTGGGCATGGAGGGCTAGGAAACCTTGGAGTTTCCTAGAGCTAGGGAGAGGAAAAGGTCGTTCCTAGATAGTTGGGAAGGAAATCTAGTTTGGGAAGTCAATTTTTGAGAGGAGGCGACTCATGTATAGGAAGTTACATCACTAGACAAAATTAGATACAATTAAGAGGTATTTCTATTAGAAATTATGATCGAAAATAGTTAACTTATAACTTTAGTGAATAAAAAATTAATGTAAAAGGACACCTACACACTCACGTGATTATGTGAGTTGTCCAAGTTAGTTTTATTTAGTTTTAGATAACAATATTTTTAGTTATTTATTTAGGGATATTTAAACCCATTTTCTATTCTACATGAGGTAGATTTTTGGCCCTTAGCCCTCACGTTTTACTACTATAATATTTTTCCTTTATTAATAAAAGTTATGTGTATGAGGAAACTTTGTCAAAGTGGTATTAGTGATGTCATTGTTGGAATATGTTGATGAGTTAAATCTTGCATCTGCAATTAAATAAGGTGGAGGAGTTTTGAAGGATTCGGGATGTGGAATAATGCAATTTTAATGGTGAGTTTTTATTTCCTATTCTGATTTTTCGAGGAAAAATAAAAAAATTGTCTTTTTTATCCGTATTGGATTCAAGAAAAACGCACTTGTTTTTTGAATTTGAAAATGAACGTTCTTTTTCTATTTAATTAAATGATGAGATTATGATCTTTTGCAATCTCTCACCCTTTGATCATCGCCTTCCCATATATTCCTTACAGTAAGGAGGAAGGGTGAATCGCTACATTCATTTGAAGGCTCCGAATATGTCTACATTGGGACTATCAACTTTTCTATTGGGTTTATTAATTTCAGTATTGGGACTATCGAGTTCTATATTGGATCTATGAAATTGATTCTTCCCTACATTTGTATTCCTATCAAATACAATGTGGTTGCTTTCAAGATTATGATCATCGAAGCTTATTGCAGTTTATTTCCCTTCTCATATGAGTGCATCGAAGGGTGTATCCATTGTTGGGAGTGATTTCCAATGTGTAGAGATTATATAACATGAATAAAGGATGAACAAAAGGATATATATATATATATATATATATATATATATATATATATATATATAATTCATCTTGCCTCTCTCTCAAGCCGATTGGAGTCCACCAAGAACTGTGTGATGGTATGGAGAATCAATGCTTGATTAAAAAAATGATAGAAGGAATAATTGAAGTTGAAACAATTTTTTGAGAAGGAAGTTCGCCAAATAACTTTCGATTTCAAAGTTGTGGAGTGCTAGTTGAAATCGAAGAGACCGCACAAGGAGCACACAACGAAGCTACTTCCAAACTCGGTGAAACCCTAACAAAGTATTACTAAATAAATTTTATTTTGAGTGTTTTATTCGTAGTTCACCATAAAATTGCACTCAATATGATTAATATGATTGTAGTGATTATGGATGGATCACTAAAATTTAAAATAAAGTTTGCATAATTAAGGTTAGTTGATAAAGCAAAGTGAGAACACATAAGGTTAGTTGAAAAAGTATTCCATCCATTATAATTGTGTTAAATTATAATCACAATTTATATTAATAGTTTTAGTATTGATTGGAGAACAACAAAGATCAATCAAACACTTTATGATGAGACTATATGCGGGTCAAGGCCAAGCCCCTATAGATCTCTTTTATTGTGTGGTGTATCTGGTGCACACTTTTCTTCTTTTATGGTTCATTTTGTGATCGTGAAACAATCACATAACAACAATTAATAAGGTGATATAAGGTTGTCCATAACAACAATCAATGTTCACAAAAAATCTTGAAAATAATCATTGGTCTGTGCATATTTTGTGTTATAAGGTACATTACATATTTTTGTAGTTATAAGATGCATTTACTTTTGGTGATATATGTTTTTTTTTTTTTTTTGGAGATGGTGCATATTATCTTTCCATTCTTTGGGGATATAAGGTGTAATTGCACTTGTAACTGAACAATTCTATTTAATAATTCTGACAAGTTATAAGGTTCAAAAAACTATAAAGTATGGAGTCAGAACATTCAAAACACTCTCATTTATAATGACGTATCGAAAGGAATTTGTAATGAACAACCCACAAAACCAACTGATCTTGCTCCATTATCAATATGGGAGTTGAAAGATGAAAATTCCTTAGCAATAATTCAAAGTATTATTTCTAATGAAGTCTTTGTGCACATTGAAAATTGTAGTGATTCTTGGTCAGCTTGGAAACATTGCAGATTGCAAATAAGTTGGAGAACATAACTTTTGATCAACTTAGTGAGATACTAGATATTCATGATAAAAATTTTGGTAAGACACAACAATCAAGAGAGGGTGTATTGGTTGCAAGCACAAGAAAGAGAATAAGGGAAATGAACATAAATATAATTCATCTCAGTATCCAAATAGAGGTCATGGTCAAGGATGAGGAAGAGGAAGAGGCGGAGGTAGAGGTAATATGACTTGGACTATGAAATATTCCAAAGAGGAAGAACATCACCATTCATAATCAAATGGTAGAGGAAGAGGAAAGAAAACAATAACTTGTTTTCATTGTAATAAGATTGGACATTATGCCTCATATTGTCACATTTATTATGAAACGATAGATAAATAGAAAGAATCTTCTTTGGCCCAATATGCAAATATAGAAGAAGATGAGAATTGTGAAAATGATTTTACAACACTTCAACAAGTAGAAAAAAACAAACAAAGTTCAAACTACTTACTCTTTCAGAAGTGATTTTCAGTATCCTTATGGATACAGGTGCCACTCAATATATGACTTACAAGAAAGATTTATTTTAGAATTATCAGGATTGTAATTTGAGTTCAATCTTTCTAGCAGATGACACCACTCACATACCACAAGGAAAAAGTTCATTAAAGGTGTTTTTACTAGGAATTGGGGAAAGTATAATATCTAATGTTTGGTATGTTCCCTCATTTAATAAGACTTTGTTGTCTTTGATTTTGATTCTCTAGTTAGGGCATCAAATAGTAATTGAGTATGAAATAATTAAAATCAACTCAATCAAAGATAATTATAAAACAATGATGACAGGTTATGAGGATGGAAAACTTCTTAGAATGAAAGACACAATCATTCCAAGAATGCGAGATTTTGTAGGATTAGTTGAGACCGGTATTACACCCATTAAATTATGGAATGTGTGTTTTGGACACTTGAATCTTGATATTATTATTCATATTCAACAAAAAGGAATGGTAAAGGGAATTCCCACATTTCAGAAGGAAAATACAAGATGTCAAGGTTTCATTTATGGAAAATAGAGAAGGTTAGCATTTCCCACAAGTACTTGGCGAGAAACTAGGAGGTTACAACCTACTCATAGTGATATTTATGGAACTTTGGAAACTTCACTTGGGAGATGCAAGTATTTTTTTCTATTCATTGATGACTTCAACGAGATCATTTGGGTGTATTTTTTAAAGGAAAAAGCAGAGGCATTCATACAGTTTTAGTCTTTTCATAATTTGTTTGAAACTACAACTGGTGAGAAAATTGTTGCTTTGTGCATGGATAATGGAGGAGAATTCACTTCAACTGAATTCCATGGATATTTCGAGGAAAAAGGAATTAGGAGGAAATCGACTAACTCCTATACTCCACAAAAAAATGGATTAATTGAAAAAATGACTCAAACATTATTGGGGATGGCTAGAGCAATGTTGTTCTTCAAAGGGTTCAGTTCAAACTATTGGGATGAGACTCTACATACAACATTCTACTTGAGAAATCAGTCTCCCTCTCAATCTTTAGATGGAATTACTCCTTATGAAGCACGGTATGGATTCAAGCCCATGATTAAACATCTTAGAGTTTTTGGATCATTTTATTATGCACTTATTCCAAAATAAAAACGAACAAAATTAGATTCCAAGAGTATGAAATGCATTATAGTCTAGTATTCTGAACAGGAAAAGGGATATCAAATTTTATTTGGTAGAAAATTTATTGTCCACAGGGATGTTTTTTTTATGAAACAGAAATTCTAAGTGCAGAAGAAATTGAGAAACTACTTAGTTAATCAAAGAAAAAAGTGACTAAGGAACAACAAAGGTTGCAACACCTAAATAAATCAAAGGATGATTAATGGTTTGTAATGGCTTGGACATTGAAGAATAAAAAAAATCTTCACAATTTAACTTAGAATATTCAACTCAAGTTAACATTGATAATAGTTCTTTGGATGGTACCTTATCATGACCTCAAGTTGCACACAAGGCTCCAAAGTGGGAGACTCAAGTACTTAAGGAATTTAGGTATGATGAAAAACATAAAACATGTACAAGGAGTCAATGGAGTTTGGGTTTTCTTAATTTTTTATTACTACCGATCCATCCACCATTATACAGGCTGTAGAACATGATGAATGGAGGAAGGAAATGCAATGTCAATATGATGCAGTAATTAAAAATCATACTTGTAAATTTTTTGAGTGTCTAAAGAATGTAAAACCCATTGGCTATAAGTGGGTTTACAGAATAAATTATAAGGGAAATGGTAAAATTGATAAGTACAATGATAGATTGGTAGCAAAGGGGTTTTATCATAAAGAAGGGATTTATTTTGAAGAAATATTTGCTCCAACAATTAAGTGGAATATTATCAGGGTCGTGCTAGCTTTGGCTGCAAACAATGGATGGAAATTGCACCAAATGGATGTGAAAAGTAACTTTCTAAATGGTGATATACAAGAGGATGTATATATGACTCAACCTCGTGATTTTAAAGTTTCCATGAAAGAAAATAAAGTTTGAAAATTGGTTAGGGCATCGTATGGGTTAAAACAAGCACCTAGAGCTTGGTACGCTAAAATGGATGCTTATCTTGTAATGGCCCCGCCGTTACGACAACCAAACGATGTACAACATGTCAATTTTTTTTTTTTTAAAGTTGTGTTGGGAAAGTTTAAACATCATGATAAATAGTCAACGTCGTCGACACATCACATAAATTAATGAAACCATAAATAAACATTAATAATCCAACACGACACATGGCAGACATATCGTCACCATGAATCAGGGCACGCACATCAATACATTAACAAATTAATTACAACATCCCAACAACATTGCATTCTGCCAATAATAACGACATGATACAGTACAATCTTAACCCTTCCATGCATCTCATAAGGACCATCAATCCTTCAATTCTAAATTCACAATTAAACATGGCGCATGGGTACCCATCCTCATTGTCAATTGTACACCAACACTAAATATTCGTTGTCCGCGAGAGTAATAATTCATGAACATTTTGGATAAGGAGAAGAAATCGTACGCCCACTTAATTTAGGGCGTGCAAGAAATTTTATTAATAAGTCCCAGTAATCAATGGCGTAAGGTAACTACAAAAATCATTCAATACACCATCTTAGCGGCACGCGAGAAATTATTAACTAGAAAATCATCCCTTCATCACATCCCAAAGGCGCAAGAAGTCTAAGTTCCACCAAATCATTTAATACATTATAATTTAGCATGTGCAAAATCTAACATCTAGAGAAAGTGTTCCTTTAATTAATTTCCATTTGCACAAAATGTTCAATATCCACCAATCATTCATCACATCAAGTTGAACATCAACTAGATTGACAATCAATCTAAATTGACGCAAGATAATTCTAAATTTCTAAATCAATCAACATATTAGTGATCAGTTATTCAGGGGCGATAAGATTCTATTACAAGCATACATTAATCAATGGACACAGTTAGACATCAATGAAGCATTCCATAATAAACCGTATTTAAGACTAGTTATATCAACATTAATTCCAGGACGTGCATGCATCCATTCACTTGATTAATCATATATCAATTTATTTATCGACGCAAGAGTAAATAAATTCCCACAATCACAATTCATATAAGTAATGGTGCAAGATAACAATTTTTTAAAAATTCAACATTCACATGCTCAAGGTGCTAGAGTATTCTAGTTTCTAAATCAATCGACCTCATCATTTGCGTAAGGCGCAAGGGTGATCTAATCGTTTAATTAATAACGTATTAATTCAAGTGTTCCAGGCCCCAACATTTCTCATGTATCTCAACTATATATATTAATTATAACTAAGTATCTCTCAACAACATGCTAAGAGTTTATACAACCTTGTATCACTTTTAAGTAAGAAGCCAAATCACGCGCAAACTAAAGAGTTTCACATTACCTACACATCTTCTTATATGGTGAAATTATCCTGTATTAAAAGACATAAATCAACCTACAATATGTAAATATTAGCAAGGCTCACCCAAGCAGTCCACAAGCCAAACTACAATGACATACCAATAGCATTATCTAGATAGTAACTTCTTAATTTCCTCGAACCTCATCTAAAAATTCATCTAACTATTTATGTGGTTATGAGTAGAACAATTGATCGGTTTCCATATTATAAAGGTGCTACATGTATCAATAAAGATAATTTTATGGATGAGAAGGGTGCTCAGGAATATTAACCCAGTATCAATACTTATATTTGGCTACACTAAACAAACTATACCTTTGTATAAAACACACGTAGTTTTTCAGAATGACATAGAGATACATAACTTCTGGCCATTAATACCCTGCAGGATTTTGCTTAACTTCAACCAATGCCTAACCAACTATGTGATAAATGAAAGGGGTGAATTAAACTTAATAATGGAAAGTAAATTTTTAAGTCGACAACAACCAATGGGGTAACTTTCTAGTAGTTTCTTAAGGAAATGTCATCAAGGTTGGTCGGCCTTACCAATGCTACCCAAAACAAAGAAGATAACAACCCTAAAAATTGGTGCACAAATCCAGAAAATGCTTCAGCGTCTGACATACGCCCTCTGAATATTTTGCAAGTAAACTTAATGGGAAAGTTAGTCTAACTTCAAAAAGTTGATGGGTAAAATTGAAAAGGGGAAGACAAGAGGAATGTGTTTATTGCCAACGCGTGCCTTTCTGTCGAAGGCAAAGGAATCTAGGGTAAAGTTTCAATTATTATTATTATTATTATTTTAAGAAGGAACAGGCTCACGGATAAAGTGAGGAGCTGTAGAAGTCGACAAGTGGAATTGAAGGTTACAGGTGAACGAATTCGTTGGCGGAGTAAAGGTTCTATGGAACGTGTGTAAAGAACATTATTCAAGAAATCTAAAAGGGAGTCGGACCTGCGCTGGGTAGCATCCCCTCTGGACTAGAGATCCCAAGGCATGTGGCCAATCTATCAGAGAGGGAAGGAAGAGACTGGGTAAGGAAATGTTGAGACTATCAACCAAATCGCACGGATTTTCTTAAATCGCAGATGACAGAGAAAGGAGGATACACAACAACAAACTGAGGGAAGAGGCTGCGATGAGGAGGGCGTTAGCTGGAAAGGCTGCAGTCACAAAAAGCCACACCTGGGGCACCTGAAATGTGGCATCATCGCTCCTTGAGAAGAACAACCCAACAACATGGAATAGAAGATCAACAATAGCGATCCACAAGTGAAAGCCAACCGTTGGAAGCTCCATGAGAAGAGGTTTGACCTTGGAACAGAAAAAGAAATGCGTCGGGCCCAAGGCTAACACATGGAGGTAGCAAGGGTGCACACAAGGAAATATACTGGTGGTTGAGGTTAACACATAAGAATAACAGTTGCTAAGGTTAAAACAAAACGCACCGAGAAGGGATACGTCTGCTAATGAAAAAAACACATGGTAAGTGTTGATCAAACAAAATCCTTATGTCACTAAACGTCGAGGCAGTACTAAAGCTGCAACTAGATATAATGTCAAGGGGAGGACGGCCAGGAAGGGGTCCAAAATGCAGGGTGAATGCTCCTGCAATAAGCCGAGACGAAGCAAAGGAAATCGCCAGGAAAAAACACCCTTACTGGGCGAAGATGTCAGCCACCTACATAGAGTTTTTAAAAAAAAATGCAAGGGATTAAGGAGATAAATCGCTAGGCAATGTGCTCAACACACAAATGTTGTAAGTTGGATAAAACACATAGGAAAAAAAAATGGAAACACAGGGATAATCTTGGTTAAGTTGTTGGGTAACGAAAGTGATGAAGGGATGCGAGAGATTGGATGCGAGGGGGGGGGGGGGATCTCCTTGGATGGGAGAAAAACAACATAAAACGTAGTGATTCTATGCCATAAAATGCTGATAATACCTCACATAAATACAAAACAACTAAACCATGGCAACTTCAATTAAATTTTCAATAAATAAAATACATAGAAAAATTTGCATACACTTCTCTTCAATATCAGATCAAGAACACGCGCACCCAATCCTGCTTCAGGAACCAAATAAAACTAATTTCAAAGAAAAACTAACATGCATACCGTATCCGAAGGCGCAGAATCTGAAGTGGTTGTCCTGCGCTTGCGCTCCATCCCAATCCTATTTCCCAAACACTGAGACCTCACTGGTACCTCCCAGCCAATGCTAGGGGTACTCTTCTTCCCCCTGAGCCCCCCGAGACACAAAGGGGCCATGTGCAATACAATATAATAAGATAGCTCCTATCTCTCCTCACAAGTTCGAGCTACCAATCGTTAACCGAGATGGGTATCCCAAATCCCACAAGAAAAAATCAGTCAAGATTGAAATCCGGCAGCGTAACCTTACGCATACCAGACGTGATCCATACTTCTCCTCCGCCATCCTTTTTATAGATTTTTCTTAGTGATTAGTTCCCCAAACCCTCATTAGATTATTTTTATTAAATTTAATTAGGATAAACCTCCCTCGTACACATGTCACCCAATCCCATAGTGGCACCAGAAATTAATTCAATTTTTCCTATTTCCCTCACCCACCTAAAAGCATTCCTAAAAACGTTCCTCAGTGTCCCTTTATTTCCTTACAATTCTTAAATGATTGGCGTATTTCTTAAAACCTAGTTGAGTTCACAATTAGAAGGTTCCAAAGACTAGATTCCCTACTATGTTAGAAATTCCCCTTTTTCTTTAAGTTCCCCTTTTTATCTAAGTTCAAAATTAGCAAGTTTAGACATAAACAACAATTTACCTTATTAATAATTTAATCCGTCATTAAAATTTTAGTTTAATTATTAATGTTTGAATTTTCTTTACCCCCTCCTCATTAAATGTCCATTTTTTTTTTTTTGTTCACATGTTCTACTTAGACCTAGGTTTTAAATTCACTAGGCTTGGTGACAATTTTTAAGGGAAAATTTTGTTATTAAACTTTACTCATACCATCATTCATTTTAAGGCTGACCAGGTCCTAAGGAGGCATGTAGTTTTCTAGGAACTAGGTTTATTACCTTACCGGAGTTAAAATCATGATGTTCCCTTCAAGACACACTACGTGCTCCAAGGGTGCCACTCACCTGCATTCCTGTTTTATTTGCACAACGTTCCGTTAAGGATGCACTACATGCTCCAAGGGTGTCACTTTTTGAATGATTTTGGTAGATGTCAAACCCCCGGAGTCAATACTCCATCAGGTGACCTTGTGGGAGACTAAGGGCCTCTAAGGAATAAGGACCCTTCCTTATTCTGTTCCCCTTAGAATCATCATGAGCGACTGTCACAGTCTGCCCTCACGACATCATGGATCTCTCAAACTAGGTAATCGTTAACCTACAGTTTGAGCCATGGCAGGAGTGCTAGTAGGATATGGCAGGGTTTCTGCCACACCTCTCCCTCAATATTTATGGTTTTCATGCATGACCCCTTTACTCCAAATGTGAGTTTGGTTAGCAAGTTATCGTCATCCTCCATCCATCAATGAAACATGTCAGCGATCCAAATCAACATCATAATATACCAGTCATATGTCACATGTGAAATAACAAAAATTCTCAAACCATAAACAGTCCACTCCCTAACTCGATCTAGAGTCCAAGGAGGTCCATTGATTCCATCAACATCCTCAATTAGTCCAGAGTCCTACACACTCAGGAGAAACCAGTCAATAGCACATGTCAATACAATATAATCAAATAACATATCATCATATCCACAACATCATCATAATACATAAGTGAAATAGTCAATCATATAAGGAACTGGATCACCTAAATGCAAGAGTCCTCAAAGAATAAATTTAATCAAGTGTGCACAAGAGTAGGATGTTACATACACCCCCTTATTTCTTTAAACTTCATCTCGAAGTTTCACAGTATACAAGTGAAAAAACAAGTATCTGACAATATCTAAAGGTCTAACCATCAAACAAAAATGGAAACTATGGATGCATATCATATGCGTCCTCCCAGGAAGGTGAGAGTGAACTATAATTGTCCCACTAGACCTTGTCCTGATTGACAGTTTGACATTGTAGCTATCAAATGCGATGGTCCAGAAAGCAGATTGGCTCCACCGTGAGTGGGCCCCCTCGCCCAACATCTGTCAAGAACTCAATTCCATCACAAGCATAGGATCATTGACCTAAATTCGCACACATATACAAGATAAATATCGAGCAACGCCTCAAGGAGTGAGGCACGGTTATCCATCATGTCCTTTATAATTATGGTCATGCGATGTGCATCGACAACCCTTTTTCCAATCACGTGTTTCTTCCATCCCAATTTTTCGTATCGTTTGTAATTGTTCTTTCAATTCTTGGATCTCTTCAGGTCCTACCAGGACCCCATCCTCGAGTCGATCCCAACTCAAATGCATCTGAAACGGTCGCCCATAAAGAAACTCAAACAACGCCATCTTAATGGTTCTTTGATAGTTTTTTGTTGTATGCACACTCACTAATGGCTAGAAATTTTCCCGATTCTTTTGTTGGTCCATCACCTAGATACGCAACAAATATTCCAACATTTTTTTTGTTTTTTTGTCTACTTGTCAGTCTCCGGGTGATACACGGTACTTAATGTTAAGTTGGTTTCCCAAGGCCTCTTGGAAACTAGTCCAAAATCATCCTATCAACACCGATCCTCGATTGGAATGATCCTCTTAGGCATGCCATGCCACCTCACTATCTTTCTGATAAAACACTAGCTATATCTGGTGCTTGATACATCACACACAAGGATAAGATGCGCACTCTTCATCAAAGTGTCAACTATCATGATAATCGAGTCGTGCCTCCTTGCCATTCATGACAATCCAACAATGAAGTCCATTTAACTGGCCTCACATTTCGATTCTGGAACAACATGTAGCTTTGGTAATCTGGCTGGATGTCTATGTTCATCCTTCACTTGATGACATTTTAGACCTCTCACCACGTGGTTGACTAGGTCCTCCTTCATTCCCTTCCACAAGAATAAGGGTTTAAGGTCTTCCCTCATCTTCGTGACTCTAGTATGAGCCATGTACACTACTCTATGGGCTTCATCTAAGACCAATTTCTCATTTCGTCATTGGGCGGTATGTAAATCTGGTTATGGTGTCTCACTAATCCGTCATTGTCCACAATAAATCCCTCAAATTTTGGTACCAACATGGTGTCTTGCCCAAAAATTCCTTAACCTTTTTATACAAGTCATCATCGCGCTGTAAAGTTAGTATCTTTTCATGTAGATTCATCTAAAGAGGCATCGCCAAAAAAATTGTGTGGTCTCCAACTCAATGCATCGGCCACTTTGTTCAATGTTTCTTTTATGTAGGTAATCTCAAAATCGTACTCGCTAAGCAATTCCGACCAACACCCTTGTTGTGCGTTCAAGTCGCTTTGTGTAAATATGTGTTGTAAACCACAATGGTCCTTTTTAGTTTAAATTCCCTTCAATCAAGTAGTGTCTCCACACTCTCTGGGCATACACAATGGCTAATAACTCAAAATCATGCGTCACGTAGTTCTCCTCATGCCTTCTTATCTTCCTTGAGGTGTAAGAGATCACTCTATCATCTTGCCTCGAGACTCCGCCTAATCTTTTCTTGGATGTGTATGTGCATACCAAGAAGTCCTCATCCATGTCAAGGATTTCTTGTATTGGCACTGTCGTCAACCACTCCTTGAGCCTTCGAGATGCTTCCATGCATTCTCGGTCTGTACAACTTCTTGTTTTTCTTCCATATTTTCATGGTTGGACTAGCTATTTTCAAAAACCTTCGACGAATCATCGATAATATCTAGCTAAACCCATGAACTACGTAGTTCTGGTACGTTCGTCGGTGCAGGCCATTCCCTGATAGCCTCTACCTATGTTGGCTCCACAATGATACCTTTGTTAGAGATAACATGCCCCAATTGATGGATCCTCGATTGATAAACGAGTGCTTTGACAGTCCCAAATTTTTGTTATCTCATAAACACTATAGCACCAAGCACAATGTTCTTCAATGAATGCTTGATGATAGTCAAATAGAGTCCCCACAACCCATCCTTCTTCCGTACGAAAAATAACAGGACCGCCCCAAGGTGACACACCTGGACATATAAGTCCTAGGTACAACAATTCCTTTTGTTACATTATCAACTCCTGTAACTCAGGGGTAGACATAAGATAAGGATTTCTTATTGTCAGTTTCGTTCCAGGATTCAAATCGATGGTAAATACCACTTCTCTTTAGGGTGGAAACCCTAGAAACTCATCTGGGAACACATCCGCTAACTCCCCTACTCCTAGAAGGTTTTGTAATCCTTCCGCCAATCCCTAGTTGTTTATCACCAAGAATGCATATAACTTGCATCCTTGCGCATGCTATTCTATAGCTCTAGGGAAGAAATAAACCTTAAGGATACTCCTAGTTCCTTCCTACAATCAGACTTCTTTGTCCCTCATCATTGACCAAAATCAATCGCTTTGTATTACAATTGAGTATTACCTCATGCGATTTCAACCAGTCCATACCGATCACGACATCATAATATCTTAAGGTCATGATGTACAGGTTAGACTTCATGATAAAATCTCCTAGTTTAAGGATACAACCTGTAGCCCTTCCTCCAACCTTTTGTTTGGCTCTAGAAGTCATTTCTACGTAGCTAAAATCATCCTATTCGATTGTCCTTACCTTAATTCTTTTTAGCGTTGCACCAAAATAAAGCTCTCTGTAGCACCTGGATCTATCAAAATACTAGGGGTCTGGTCAGTGATGGTACCTGAAGTCTCGAGCATAGTAGTCTGGTGCTCGGCCTATCGGTTATTCACCGCTACATGAATCCTATGGGCCTTTCCAATCTTCATAACGATAGTGTGTCCTATTAACCCGGCCGCTTTGGCCCTCTCAACCTGAAATTCGCACTAGTAATGTGGATCTCCACATGTCCAGCATCCTATCTTCGGTCTAGTACTCCCAGTTCTCGAAGTCGTAGTTGCTAGCCCACTAGCCTAAAACCCTGGTATGTTCCACTGAACAGGCCCAACAACTACTGTTACGAAGCAGTGGTCCCCTGTAGGGGGTTATTTGTTGAGGAACTCATCGTTGTGATGTTGTGAACAAGGGTTCTATAGACATATCTTGATACCAATATGTCTTTTTTGGTTGGCGTCTGATGCTACTGTGCACCAGACGTCATCAATCCAGATGGTCTTGTAGGAGTCCTTTACCTGATTCCTACGGTCAATTATTCTTCAGCTAAGAGTCCTATTGGATTGCATTGTGCAACGTCTGAGGCATTTATACCCCTGCCTTCGCAGGAATTTGTAGTTAAGGCCGCACACAAACTTGCTGACCTCTAGCTTCTCTGTGTTCAAATGCGGGGCATACCTAATTATATCCATAAATATGGTCTCATAATCCAACACCATATGACCACCTTATTGTATGGCGTTGAACTCATCGAGTTAGCGCTCGATGAATTCCTCTAGAAATCACTTTTCCTAGAACTATTCCTCGAATTGTTTCCCTAACATGACTTTGACGACCATGTTTAGCTGAGGTAGGAGTGTCCTCCTCCATAGAAGAGAGATCCCCTTTAGCTGAAGACCTCCTATGTGGACCTTCGTGCTAGAGGTCATAACCGTGAACCGCAAAGCACATCACCTTGATCTCTATCCATGCCTCGACAACTGAGCCATCTATGGAAATCGTGAACTTGGGAACTTAATCTTCTAGATTTTTCCATGAATGCGACCAATATTGGTTGGGACGTGCTATCAACCCTCAAGGGTACAGGTGCCCTGGCCTTATCTTAGTCCAGATGGTTAGTCAAGGCCTTTGTCATTTCCCTAGAAGCAACTTGTCAGAACCAACACATCCCGCACAACAATATGCTCATTCTTAATAATCGTTCTTCTCCTTGGGGTTTGGATCCCTCCGACGCGGGTGCTTTTGGAGGCGTCGTGCCTCCTCCCCTTGTACCACGTCGTGAATTTCTGCGACGTCCTCTAGCCATGATTACCTCAAGGACATGTTAATATTTCAGTTAACGCTAAGTATATATCAAGGGCTTAATTCAGTGGAAGGCATGGCGATCCAAAGTCATAGGGTTGAACCTGCTCTAATACCATAAGTAATGGCCCTTGCCGTTACGAAAACCAAACGACATACAACATGATTTTTTTTTTTTTAAAACTGTGTTGGGAAAGATTAAACATCATGATAAATAGTCAATGTCGTCGACACATCAATCACATAAATTAACAAAACCATAAATAAGCATTAATAATCCAACACGACACATCAATCACATAAATTAACAAAACCATAAATAAGCATTAATAATCCAACACGACACATGGATGACATATCATCCCCATGAATTAGGACACACACATCAATGCATTAACAAATTAATTACAACATCCCAACAACATTGCATTCTACCACTAATAACGATGTGATATAGTTCAATATTAACACTTCCACGCATCTCATAAGGACCATCAATCCTTCAATTCTAAATTCACAATTAAACATGGCGCATGGGTACCCATCCTCATTGTCAATCGTACACCAACATTAAATATCTGCTACCCATGAGAGTAACAATTCATGAAAACTCTAGATAAGGAGAAGCAATCATACGCCTGCTTAATTTAGGGCGCGCAAGAAATTTTATTAATAAGTCACAGTAATCAATGGCATAAGGTAACTAAAAAAATCATTCAATACATCATCTTAGGGGCGTACGAGAAATTATTAACTAGAACATCATCCCTTCATCACATCCCAAAGGCACAAGAAGTCTAAGGTCCACCAAATCATTTAATACATTATAATTTAGCGCGCACAAAATCCAACATCTATAGAAAGCGTTCCTTTCATTAATTTCCATTTGCGCAAAACGTTCAATATCCACGAGTCATTCATTACATCAAGTCCAACTTCAATGAGATCGGCAAGAGAATTCTAAATTTCTAAATAAATCAACATCTTAGTGATCATTTATTCAGGGGAAATAAGATTCTATTACAAGCATAGATAAATCAATGGATGTAGTTAGATATCAATGAAGAATTCTATAATAAACCATATTTAAGACTAGTTATATCAACTTTAATTCTAGGATGCACATGCATCCATTCACTTGATTAATCATATATCAATTTATTTATCGATGCAAGAGTAACTAAATTCCCACAATCACAATACATATAAGTAACGACACAAGATAACAATTTCTAAAACATTCAACATTCACATGTTGAAGTCACTAGAGTATTCTAGTTGCTAAATCAATCGAGCTCATCATTTGTGTAAGGCGCAAGGGTGATCTAATCCTTTAATTAATCACGTATTAATTCAAGTGTTCCAGGACCCAACATTTCTCATGTAGCTCAACTATATATATTAATTATAACTAAGTATCTCTCAACAACATGCTAAGAGTTTATACAACCTTGTATCACTTTTAAGTAAGAAGCCAAATCTCGCGCAAACTAAAGAGTTTCGCATTACCTTCAAATATTCTTATATGATGAAATTATCCTGTATTAAAATACATAAATGAACCTGCAATCTATAAATATTAGCAAGCCTCGCCCAAGCATTCCACAAGCCAAACTACAATGACATACCAATAGCTTTAGCTAGATAGTAACTTCTTAATTCCCTCTAACCTCATCTAAAAATTCATCTAACTATTTATGTGGTTAGGAGTATAACAATTGATCAGTTTCCAAATTATAAAGGTGATACAGGTATCAATAAATATAATTTTAGGGATGAGTAGGGTGTGCAGGCATCTTAACCCAGTATCAATACTTATATTTGGCTACACTAAACAACCTATAACTTTGTATAAAACACATGTAGTTTTTCAGAATGACATAGAGATACATAACTTCTGGCCATTAATACCCTGCAAGCTCTTGCTTAACTTCAACCAATGAGTAACCAACTATGTGATAAATGAAAGGGGTGGATTAAACTTAATAACGAAACGTAAATTTTTAAGTCGACAACAACCAATGGGGAAACTTTCGAGCAGCTTCTTAATGAAATGTCCTCATGGTTGGTCGGCCTTACCAATGCTACCCAAAACAAAGCAGATAACAACACTAAAAATTGGTGCACAAATCCAAAAAATGATTATGCGTCTGAGATACTCCCTCTGAATTTTCTGAAAGTAAACTTAATGGGAAAGGTAGACTGACTTCAAAAAGCCGATGGCTAAAATTGAAGAGGGGAAGATGGGAGGAGTGTGTTTCTTGCCAATGTGTGCCTACATGTCCAAGGCAAAGGAATCTGCAGTAAAGTTACAATTAGTTTTTTTTTTTTTTTTTTGAGGAAGGAACATGATCGTGGATAAAGTGAGGAGGCACAACAGTCGACAGGTCGAATCGAAGGTTACAGGTGACCAAATTCGTTGACGAAGAAAAGGTTCCGTGGAACGGGTGTGAAGAACATTATTCACAAAAATGAAAAGGGAGTCGGATCTGCTTTGGGTAGCATCCCCTCTAGACCGAAGATCCCAAGGCACACAACAATGATGATTTTAGGGGCTATATTTCTCTCATGGGATAATTTTCCATGGTTTTTCCCAAAAAAATATTCTCCATTCTAAAAATAATTCGCCCAAATTCTATAGGATAAAATTATTTTACCTTAAGAATTGCCAAACTTTTATACAAACTATATAAAATCCTCATAAATTAGAATATTTTTACAAAAATATTGCCAAAACGTTTATAGTTGGCATATGAAGGATTAGTAATATTCGTCAAGGTTTCTACATTTTAAAATAAATTTCCATCCTTAAAATCATCCCTAGCACATGACCAATCTGTCAGAGAAGGAAGGCAGATATTGCGTAAGGCAATGTCGAGACTATCAACCAAATCACACAGATTTCCCTAATTCACAGATGACATAGAAATGAGGATATGCAACAACAAACTGAGGGAAGAGGCTGCGACGGGGAGGGCGTTCACTGGCAAGGTTGTAGTCACAAAAAGCCACACCTAGGGAACCCAAAACATGGAATCATCTCTCCTTGAGAAGCACAACCCAACAACATGAAATAACAGATCAACAAGTGCGATCCACAAGTGAATGGTTGGGAGCTCCATGGGAAGGGGTTCGACCCTGGAACAAAAAAATAAATTCATCGATCACAAGGCTAATGCACAGAGGTAGAAAGCCTGCACGCAAGGAAATATACTAGTGGGTGAGGTTAACATGCAAGAATAAAACAGTTGTTGAGGTTAAAACAAAATGCACCGAGAAAGGATACGTTTGCTGATGAAAAAAATGTAGGGTAAGTGTTGGTCAAATGAAATCCTCATGCCAGTAAATGTTGAGGAAGTACTAAGGTTGTTCTTGGATATACTGTCAAGGGGAGGATGGCCAATAAGGGCTCCAAAATGCAGGGCAAATGCTCTTGCAATAAGACGAGATGAAGAAAAGGAAATCACCAGGGATAAACACCCTTACTGGGTGAAGATGTTAGCCAACTACGCAGAGGTTTAGAAAACAAATGCAAGGGCTTAAGGAGAGAAATTGCTAGGCAGTGGGCTCAACACACAAATGTTCTAAGCTGGAGAAAACACATAGGAAAAACAAATGGAAATTCAGGGGTAATCTTGGTTAAGTCGTTGGGTAATGAAAGTGACACAGAGATGCGAGAGATTGGATGTGAGGGAGGGGGATCCCCTTCAATGAGAAAAAAAAAACGCAACGATTCTATGCCATAAAACACTGATAATACCTCACATAAATACAAAACAACTCAACCATGGAAACTTCAATTAATTTTTCAATAAACAGAATACATAGAAAAATTCACATACACTTCTCCTCAATATCAGATCAATAACACGCACACCCAATCACGCTTCAGGAACCCATTAAAATTTTCATTAATGCATAAATTCACTTTTTTTTTTTAAACTAATTTCAAAGAAAAACTAACACACATACTGTATCCAAAGGTGCAGAATCCGAAATGTTGTTCCCGTGCTTGCGCTCTGTCCCTCTCATGCTTTCCAACTGCTAAGACCTCACCGATACCTCCCAGCCAACGCTAGGGGTACTCTTCTTCCCCCTGAGCCCCCCGAGCCGCAAAGGGGCTACACGCAATACCAGAGAATAAGCTAGATCCAAGCTCACCTCTCAAGGTCGAGCTACCACTCGTTAACCAAGCTAGGTATCCCAACTCCCAAAAGAAAAATTCAGTCAAGATTGAAATCCGACAGCATAACCTTATGCATACTAGATGTGATCCATACTCCTCCTCCACCATCCTTTTTATATAGTTTTTTTAGTGATTAGTTTCCCAAACCCTCATTAGATTCTTTTTATTAAATTTAATTAGGATAAACCTCCCTTGTACACATGTCACATGATCCCTTAGTTTCACCAGAAATTAATTAACTAATTAACTCATTTTTTCCTATTTTCCTCGCCCACCTAAAAGCGTTCCTAAAAACACTCCTTGGTGTCCCTTTATTCCCTTACAAATCTTAAATGATTGACGCCTTTCTTAAAACCTAGTTGAGTTCACAATTAGGAGGTTCCAAAGACTAGATTCCCTACTATATTAGACATTCCCCTTTTTCTTTAAGTTCGCCTTTTTATCTAAGTTAAGAATTAACAAGTTTAGACATAAAAAACAATTTACCTTATTAATAATTTAATCCTTTAGTAAAATTATACTTTAATTATTAATGTTTGAATTTTCTTTAACCCCCTCCTTGTTAAATTTCCATTTTGTTTTTTTTTCGTTCACATGTTCTACTTAGACCTAGGTTTTAAATTCACTAGGCTTGGTGATAGTTTTTAAGGGAAAATTTTGTTATTAAAATTTACTCATACCATCTTTCATTTTAAGGCTAACCAGGTCCTAAGGAGGCATATTTTTCTAGGTACTAGGTTTATTAACTTACCATAGTTAAAACCACGACGTTCCCTTCAAGACATACTACGTGCTCTAAGGGTTCCACTCACTTGCATTCCTGGTTTATTTGCACGACATTCCCTTCAGGATGCACTACGTGCTCCAAGGGTGCCACTCACCTTTTGAATGATTTTGGTAGACGTCAAACCCTTGGAGTCAATACTTCATCAGATGACCTTGTGGGAGGCTAAGGGCCTCTAAGGAATAAGGAGTCTGCATTATTTCATGTCCCTTAGAATCATCGTGAGCGACTGTCACAGTCTTCCCTCACGACATCGTGGATCTCTCGAACTAGGTAATTCTTAACCTACAATTCGAGCCACGACGACAATGCTAGTAGGCTGTGGCAGGGCTACTGCCACACCTCTCCCTGAATATTTATGGTTGTCATGCATGACCCTTTACTACAAATGTGAGTCTGTTTATCAAGCTATCATCATCCTGCATCCATCAATGAAACATGTCAGCGATCCAAATCAACATCATAATATACCAATCATATTTCACATATGCAATAACAAAAATTCTCAAACCATAAACAATCCACTCCCTGACTCGATCCAGATTCCAAGGAGGTCCATTGATGCCATCGACATCCTCAATCAGTCCAGAGTCATTCACACTCAAGAGAAACTAGTCAATAACACTTGTTGATACAATATAACCAAATAACATATCATCATATCCACAACATCATCATAATCCATAAGTGAAACAATCAATAATATAAGGAACTAGATCACTTGCATGCAAGTGTCCTCAAAGAATAAATCCAATCCGGTGTGTGCAAGAGCAGGATGTTACATATCTACAGAAAGTTGGTTTTCTCTGAATTGATTCAGATGATGCTTTGTATGTTCGAATTCAAGGAAAAAAATTGATCATTTTGGTAATGCATGTTGATGATTTCTCAGGTAAAGAAAGACTTTCTAACAAGTTTTGAAATGATATATTTGGGATTACTTCACTACTATTTTGGATTTGAAGTAATGTAAAGAGAAAGAAGAATATTTATTTTTCAAGCTAAGTATGCTTTTGAATTATTGAATAAGTTTGGAATGGAGGATTGCAAACCAACCATCACCCAAATGGAGAAAACCTTAAAACTTTATAAGTTTGAAGGGGGGGGGGGACTTGTCAACAGTAATAGGTATCAATAGTTAATTCAAAGTTTAATATATATGAGAAATACTCATCCAGACTTATCTTTTATAGTCAATGTCCTTTCCAAGTATTAGAATGCATACAAAAAGGTACTTCAATATCTTCAAAGAACAAACTATTTTGGACTTGAGTATAAAAGAAATATTTTTTTTTGACTTGTTGGGTATTCAGATGAAATGATTTCTAGAGATGTTGATAACAGGGAATCTACTTTAGGATATTCAATGATCATGGGATCATCTGTTGTGTCCTAGAGTTATAAGAAACAAGCCACAATTGAAAATTCCACAACATAAGTTGAATATATTTAAGCTTGGGAAGCAACTTGTGAAATAGTATGGTTGCAAAGAATTTTGCAAGATCTTAAAGTTGTTCACAATGAAGCTACTTCCTTATTCATTAATAGTCAATCATGGATCAAGTTAGCCAAAACTCTAGTATTTCACTCAAAGACAAAACATGTTGATACAAAGTACTATCACCTTCGAACTCTCGCCATCAAGGAAATCATCAATCCAACTTATTTTCCAATAGGGGATCAAATGATTGACATCTTCACTAAATATCTTGGAAGGATTAAATTCAATAAGTTCATAATTGAGCTTGGTATTCTCTCCAAATAAATTTTGGATCAAAGGGGGGATTGTTATAAATTATGATCCAAAATAGTTAAATTAGGAATTTAGTAAATAAATGTTTTAGTGAATAAAAAATTAATGTAAAAGGACACCTACACACTCACGTGATTATGTGAGGTGTCCAAGTTAGTTTTAGATAGTTTTAGATCACGATATTTTTAGTTATTGATTTTGGGATATTTAAAACCATTTGTTATTCTATACGAGGTATATGTTTTGCCCTTATCCCTGACATTTTACTACCGTAACATTTTCCCTTTATTAATAAAATTCATGTTTTTCAGGACACTTTGTCAATTCCCCCCTAGTCATAACTTTGATTATTTATTATTAATTTTTTATTAATCACTCAAAAAATGTCATATTAATTATGAAAACTTTAGATGAACTATATTATGACTATAACAAAATAAAATAAACATAAATTATTTTGATTACAATATAATTTATGAAACATATTTGAATTTTACAATAGAATAAAATCATAGGTTCATAATCATTTCTGAATAAAAATTGAAAGTCCACCTTTAGATAATAGAAATATAGTGTACGTGTCTATAACTCTTAATCCCTTGAGAAGGGTCTTACAAACTCTTCATCTCATGGACATTTACTTTATGGTTTTGTCTTTTCCTTCAATGCCACATCTACTTCTTATTTTAATGAATGACTTGTTTATTTTGGAGCATCTTATCATATGGCTAAGGATAAAGCCATATTTTCTACTCTTAATGAATGCAACACCAAACAAATATTTATTGGTCATTATAGATATTTTAATATTGTCGAGTCTAGAATAGTTCAGGTAGATGATGGTCATTTTAATGATGTATTATGTGTTCCAAGTATTACCTGCAACCTTCTATAAGTGTATCAAATCACTGATTCAATTGAAGGTAATACAATACAAATTTCACCTCACCAAGTTGTAGTCAAGGATTTAAAAGATCCTAAATTATGTCCTCACAACTTAAATTGTTGATGATATTACCAAGTTTTATAGATTTGACAACTTTGGTTCATCATCTCTTCCATCAGTTTTATTGCTCATAGTGATGACTTGTGAAAAAATTGTCTTGAATGATTTGGTCTTCCTATCATTTCTTGTAAAGATGGTGTTTATTCAAGTTGTGTTTTCAGCAAACACCATTGAGACATTTTTGGCAAATGTTCCTATTGGCATTCCTTAGCCCCCGTGCAGCTTGTTCAGAGTGATTTGTATGGCACACTTCCTTCTGCTTATTTTTCTAGGTTCAATTACTTCTTAAATTTCATTAATGACCTCTCTATATGCACTTGGGTTTATTTCTTAAAACTTAAGAGTGAATTGTTTTACATGTTTTTGACCTACAAGGCCCTTATAAAACTACAATCTAGAAATTAACTTTAGAAGTTAAGAACAAATAATGAAGGTGAATATGTTAACAACAAAAATACACAATTTACTGCACTGCATAGGGCATTCATATGCAACATATTATCCCATATAAACCATAGAAAAATGGTGTTGTTGAGAGAAGCAATCACACATTGAAGGAAAATGAAAATTGTATAATCGAATGTAAGAGATTAAAGTCCTCATTTTTTAGCAGAAGCCATTAATTGTTCTAGTTACATAGTAAATCACACTCCTACAAATATTTTAGAATATATAACACTAGAAGAAGCATGGAGTAAAACTAGGCCACCTGTAAGTCACTTTCATGTGTTTAACAGTGAAGCATGGGCTCACATTTCAAATGAGAAAAGGAAATCATTATATCCTAAGAGTGAGAAGTGCATTTTTGTTGGATATGTTGAAGATAAAGAAAGGTTATATAATTCTTAAATCTCATTCCTATGAAATTATTATTATGTGAGATATTCATTTTGAATAAGGTATCTTATCCTACAAGCCTAGTTCAATGTTTATGTCGTCTTTGACCTATGATCCATCTTTGGCAATTAGGGCATATTCTATTCCAAACTTTTATGCTAGTTCTCCTATCCTATTTTCTTCTTTAGATGATTGTAGTGAGGATGAAAATTCACCTCCACCTACTCATATTCCTCTAGTTAGGTCCATTGAACATGAACTACACCACCACTACACCTTTCTATATGGGTCCATACTACACGAGAAGTACCTAGTGATCTTGCCAATGATCCTTCATATTAGTGTCATGCATGGTCATAGTTCTAGTAAGTATCCTCTCTTTCGGCTCAAGTTTTTGAGACTCGTGATCTAGAAAAATTTGTAGAATCTTCTGGCCATCCAAATTGAGATTCAACAACAATTAAAGAATACCATTCCTTAATGAAAAACAATACGTGGGATCGTGTACCTCTTCTAAAAGGAAGAAAACTTTTCAAACGTAAATAGGTGCATATAACTAAGTATATATCAAATGGAAGTGTTGTAAGACACAAGGCTTGATTAGTTTCCAAAGGATTTTCTCAAGTAGAAGGGATTTCCTATTAGGAAACCTTTTCCCTTAGAGATTAAATGAATTACATCCGCCTTGTTCTAAAATTGGTTTCTTCATATGAATGGGATGTTCATCAAATGGATATTAAATTCAAATTATTACATGGGGATTTGCAAGAATAAATTTACATTGAACAACCTCTTAAGATATATTTAGAATGATTCCAATCTTGTTTGTTGGCTTAAGAAATATCTCTATTGCTTCAAGAAAGCTCCTCAAGCTTGGTATAATAAAATGTATAGTTTTTTTCTTGACATTGGATTTTCTAGATGTCATTATGATCCCAATGTCTATACCAAGTAAGTAGTTACCCATATCATAATACATGTCCTTCATTTTGATGTCCTTATACTCACTCGTAATGACCCCAAACTTTTAACCCATATGAAATCCAACCTTAAGAAAAAAATTGAAAGGATTAAATTAAGACATTTGCATTATTTTCTTGCCCTCCAAGTCTTGCAAACCAAGGAAGGAATTTCCCTTTCCCATTCTAAGTATACATCTGACCTTCTTTTCCAATTTCACATGGAATATTGTAAACTAGCCCCATCTTCCTTCCAATATAGAGTCAAACTTGTTGCCACATGTACTACACCCAAAGTAGATGTCACTTTGTATTGTCAATTAGTTGGTATCCATTTGTATTTGGCTCGTACTCATTTTAATATTTCCTTTGTTGTTTGTCTTGTTTATCAGTATATGAAAAAACCAGATGAGAGCCATTGGAAAAAAGAAAAAAGAATACTTTGGTATATTTGGGGTACAATTCAGTTTGCCATACATTACATTTTGGGGGTTCTCCTTTATTGGTTTGTTTCAATGATTCTAACTGGGTTGGTGAACCTAATGATCAGAATTATACTACAAGTTATGTTTTCAATATTGATCATGGACCCGCCACTTGAGACTATAAGAAGAAATGTTCCCATGCTCTTTCTTTACCAAAAATATAGTATCAAGTAGTTGTTAGTGCAAGTCAAGAATCATTGTGGCTTTGTGAAATCCTTTCAAAGTTTGGATTCCAACAACAACATCTGACCACACTCCAATGTGATAATTAGAGTAAAATTTAGCTCACCAAATATCTAGTTCATCATTAAAACAAAAAACACAATAAGCTACACACACCCTTCATTTTGTAACGCTCCCTCCATTACGCCTAAGAAAAGTGAAGCACAATAGGTAATTTTTTTTTTAGCATTAGGAAAATAACGTCAACACATAATTCAAACATCGCATAATAAAATGACAACATAATTAAAGGAGTTACAAGCGACTCATCGTCATAATCGAATAACGTCGCAACTAATGTGTCAACATAATTATTAATGACACATAATAAACACATCATCACATTTAGATAACGACACATAATCATCAAGAATCATAAATGGCGATGCAAGATCAACTCATCATGATCAACTGAAATCATCAATACTTTTAATCCCTCAATGCATCACATAAAGATAACATAAGATAACGTAAGGATAGCATAAGGATAACATAAAGATAACATAAAGATGAAATAAATATAACATAAATATTACATAAATATACTACCCGCGCAACCTACCCTGGAAGGTCAGGACCTCCAAGACACATAAGAAACGCTCAAGCCCAGGATTCATCTGATTCATTTTGTGTAATATACCAGATATAAAATGTATGCAGAATAGAAATAAAATGCTAGTAATGGTAGAATAACAACAATATAACTAGAACATTCACCATAGTAACACTGAAATGATATAAGAATAACAACAGAAATAGCACTTTGAATCTAAAAACAATGTTCGCGGGCCTCTTTGAGGGGGCAACCTCCAGTTGAGCAGAGCTCTATTACAATAATATCCAAGCTAGGGTTCTCATACCCTCGACTCCTATTTATACTAAAAAAAAGCATCTAGAGGAAGATCCTTCTAGAAGCGGAAGCTTCTATTAGGTCTTCTTACATGCACCTTATTCTATTTTATTGAAAGGCCTTATTAATATTGACCTTTATTACATCCGAATATATTATTCTACCTATGTGCGGGTTAGGACCCTAACATGTCCTCCCCCTTAAAAACAGCCTTGTCCTCAAGGCTTGAGATGAGGAAATTGTTGCAGAATGGTAGCTGGTTCCCAAGTGGCGTCTGTTGGAGTTGTATATTTCCACTGGACTAACACTTCCTTGATGGTTCTCTAACATAGGCGACACTCACCCTGGTCCAAAACTACTTCTGGTTGTAGCCAAATGGATCCTTCTTCAGCTAACTGTGGAAGGTTGGTTTGAATTTGGCACTTAGCTCCAATCACCTTCTTTAAGCATGAAACATGAAAAACAAGATGTAGCTTCGAATGGATGGAAAAGCTAATTGATAGGCAACTTTTCCCACACGCTTGAGCACGGTATAAGGACCATAAAATTTGGGCGCTAGCTTCTGACAATGCTCGGCCTTGAGGGAAGTTTTCTTGTAAGGTTGCAGTCGAAGAAACACTTGATCCCCTTTTGTAAATTGACGTTCAGAGGGACCTTGATCTACTTGTTGCTTCATGCGATTCTGTGCCATGACCAAATTCTCTTTGAGGGTACAGAGAATAGCCTCTCGAGCTGTAAGTGTTAGGTCAACCGCCTGGACCTTCCAGGCACCCAGTAAGTATGAGAGAAATGAAGGTGGATTTTGTCCATATACTGCTTCAAAAGGAGTCATGCGTGTATCTGTATGATATGAAGTGTTGTACCGCCATTAAGCTAGGGGTAACCATTGAGCCCACTGATTTTTATTTTTCGAGGCAAAACACCTCAAATATGTTTCCAAACACTTGTTAACAACTTTCATTTAGCCATTAGCCTGGGGATGATAAGTTGTGCTGAGATGCAATTCTGTGCCTTGTATCTTGAACAGTTCTTGACAAAAACTGCTTGTGAAAGTTGGGTCACGATCAGAAACAATAGCGTGCGACATGACATGAAACTTGAAGACCTGATCCATGAATATTTGAGCCACCGTGGATATTTTAAACGAGTGTTGAAGGGTGTAGAAATGAGCATACTTGGAAAGGATATCAACAACCACCATGATGACGGATTTATTTCCCAATTTGGGTAAGTCGGTAATAAAATTCATAGAGATATCCTTCCAAATAGCAGGTGGAATCGAGAGCGGTTGTAGTGTGCCCGACAATTTGACTATTTCTCCCTTGTTGCATTGAAACACGTCACATTTAGCTACAAAATTACGAATGTCCTGTTTCATGCCATCCCATAAAAAGGAACGTTTGACCCTATCATCAGTTTTAGTGAACCCAGAGTGCCCTGTTGTGGGTGTAGCATGAAACTTAGAAAGTACCATGGATTTAAGATTTGATTGTTTACTTAAATACAAACAGCCTTTGTATCGAAGTTCCTCATGGAGCCAAGAGTACCCTAGGGAAGCTGGAGCATTGGATTGCAATTGTTGGATCAACTACAAACTTTTGGGATCTTGTAGCCATTCCTGGCGAATGGCTTGAAGCCAATCTGGTACAATGAATGAAAGAGAAAAAAGGGATCCTTCATCTTCATATTTTCGGGAAAGTGCATCCGTAACCACATTGTCTTTGCCTTTCTTATAAATGATCTCATAATCATATCCAAAGAGTTTAGTCACCCATTTTTGTTGTTCTGGGGAGGAAATGTGTTGTTCTAGAAAATACTTGAGGCTTTGATGGTTTGTCTTAATTTGGAACCATTTCCCCAATAGATAAGGATGCCACAGATCCACGACATGCATAATAGCCAACAATTCCTTTTCATAGATGGATTTTCCCAGATTTCTTTCAGATAGTTACTTCCTGGTAAAGGCCAAAGTTTGACCCTCTTACATAAGGACAACACCAATTCCTTTCCCTTAGGCATCACATTCCAACACAAAGGTCTTTGTGAAATCAGGAAGGTCGAGGACTAGAGTGGTGCACATGGCCATCTTCAAGGTTTGAAAAACTTGAGCAGCGGTTGGAGTCCAAGTGAAAGGGTTCTTTTTTAGGAGAGAAGTGAGAGGTGCTACAATCTTCCCATAATTCTTAACAAACTTGCGATAATACCCTATTAAGCCTAGAAATCCACACAAGCTCTTAAGAGTCTTTGGGTCAGGCCAGTCTTTCATAGCTTCAATCTTTTAGGATCTACCCTGACACCATATTTGCCAACCAGATGACCCAAGTATTCTACTTCTGAGGCGCCAAAAGCACATTTAGACTGTTTCAGGAAAAGTTGGTGCTGAGAGAGTAGATGGAGAACTCGATCCACATGAGCAAGATGGTCTGTCCAGTTTTTTCTATAGATGAGGATATCATCGACGAAAACTAAGACAAAATGGCAGAGAAAAGGATAGAAGACATGATTCATGAGGCTTTGGAAGGTGGAGGGGGCATTACACAAGCCAAAGGGCATGACCAAAAAATCATAGTGGCCCTCATGAGTTATAAAGGCAGTCTTGGGGATATCTGCCTCTTTCATATGTATCTGGTGGTAGCCTGAACGAAGATCCAGTTTAGTGAAGAATTTGGCGCCACTCAATTCATCCAGGAGGTCATCAATGACAGGAATGGGGAATTTGTCTTTGATGGTAAGTTTGTTGAGGGCACGGAAGTCAGGACACATTCACCAAGAACCTTCTTTCTTCAGGATCATGACCATAAGAGATGAATAGGGGCTCGTACTAGGGTGGATAACACCTACATTAAGGAGTTCCTGGACCATTTTCTCAATTTCATTTTTTTGGGAAAAGGGGTGACGATACAGACAGATATTGGGAGGAAGGATTCCTGTTACAAGGGGAATGGAATGATCATGAACACCACGGGAAGGAGGGAGGCCTTGGGGAGTGTAAAATACCAATTGATGTTTAGAAAGGATGGCTTGGAGGTCTTGCAGTATCGAGGGTGTCTATGTTGCTTGTATGGCATGGAGTTGGGTGATAACACCAAAATGACCCTTTTTGAGTAGCTTTTCCATGAGATGGGAACTAATGGTCTCAGGTGAACTGATGTTGATGCCTTGGAACTTATATTGGTGGCCCTCCTGGTCGAATTGCAGGGTTAAGTCTTTAAAATCCATGAGAATGGGACCCAAAACTCCTTAGCCAGTCTGCACCCAAAACAATGTCACAACCTTCCATGTTGATAGAAAACATATGGGATTTCAAGTGGTAGTCACCAATTTGGAGACACACATTTTCACAATGCCCTCCACATTTCATGGAACCACCATTGGCAATCATGATTTGGAAATTATTGATGGCATGGATGTAGCAATGAGTTTCTTGGGCAATGCGGCGATGAATAAAATTATGGTTGTTGCTACTATCAACCAGAATGATGACCTTTTGATGCTTGATGTGATCAATTATATTGAGGGTTTGGGGAGCGGAGAAGCTAGTGAGAGCATTCAGGGAAAATATTGTTTCTACTTCAAGAGGGTCTGAGGAAGGGGTTATGTCAGTGGATTCAGGTGATTCAGACATAGAGGGAGTTTCTTCATCTTCTTCCAAAATCTCCTCGAAGATGGCCATAAAAAGATTTTGTTCTTTACACTTGTGGCCTGGGAAATATTTTTCATCACAGTTATAACAAAGGCCTTTGAGTTAGCGTTCAACCATTTCATCCTGGGTCAATTTTTGGATCTTTAGTGGAGCAGAGTGGGCAATGGGATTTACTGGTTTAGGGCAAGGGATGAAGGAGGATTTGTGGTTTTGAGAAGATACAACCTGTTGTGCTTCTTTATCTCTTTTGGTAGCCTCCACCCAACTCTCAGGCTGAGCCATGACCACATGGGCCCGAATTTCATCCTTGAGGCCACTGATAAAACACTCTCGGAAAAAGGCATCAGACATGCCCTCTGTTCTAAAATCCAGGAATTCAAAGGAAGCTATAAAGTCTTCCACTATTCCTAATTGTTTCAACTTTGTCAAATGGCCCAAATGGTTGGTGTTAGTGTCAAAGCGTTCATAAAGCTCTACCACAAATTGTGTCCAAGCAATATACCATTGACGTGAATTTTTTCTCCATTGCCACCATTGCCAACGTTCTTGATCTAGACGGAGAACACCGTACCGGAGTTTGGCCAAGTCATCTATAATGTTGTATAAAGAAAAGTAATGTTCCATTTGGGTTACCCAACCAGTGGGGTTTGAGCCATCAAATTTGGTCGCATCCACCTGTGGAAGGCGTAGGTCACATTGAAAGTGATGGTTCTGCAAGGTATGGGGATGAGAGGAATGGTCACCTTCAGTATGTGGGGGTGAGGAAGAGGAAGGGTTATCTGTAGGGATATGTAGTTTAGTTCAGAGTGCCGAAAATACTGATTCAAGCTGGGTGGTGAGGTCTTGTTTGATTTTGCCCATTGAGGACTGCATGGTTGTATTGATGGTGGCAACATTGGCACTGAGTTGTTTCACTTCTTGTTGGGTCTCAATGAGACTAGATTGCAAGGTGTTGAAGCGAGCTTCCAAGTCTTGGCTGCGAGTATGAGCCATGAGGATGGGGGAACTAAAAAGGGGCAGGTGGGGTAAAATTTTTTTTTCCGAAAAAATGATATGGATGAATGTGATAAGGGCGAAGAGATGAATCCATTTGAATAGGTCTGAAATAATGGTGAAAAAATTTCCATATATATATTTTTTTTAATGGAGTTATACTACGGTCTGAAGAATACTGCAGAGAGGAAATGCTCAAATGATTAACCAAAAAGAAATGTGTATTTACTTGGCAACCCGAACACAGTTGCGCGGCAACAGATCTTTTCTGTTTTAATTTGTTTATGTTTCTGTCCCCAAGGTTTAGGTATTCAAGGGTTCTACAGACAAGGGTTTGCCCTATGCTATAGCTCTCTGATATATGTATGGGGTCCAACAGTAGTACTCATCCCAATATCTCAGGGCACTAACTAAGGAGGATAGACTGTACCCTTAGTCGTACTACCCGACTACCTAGGTACTAGAGAGTATCTTCCCGAGTGCTTTTCTCGGTGACACTATAGCAGTCAGGTGGCCGATCGGTTTATCCAAAGAGGGTTTCAGGTAATCTAGGTCAATCCATACATAGGTGTTGTCTGATGTGCTACCACTCGAAGGGGTACCAACATGGGTTACAAGGGTGGCCAACAGATGTGCGCTTGAGTACCACTTGTATTTCCTGCGTGTATGAATCCCTCAATCGTAGGTTTATGTGCGTAACGACAGATCTTTGTGGCTTAAAGATGCGGGAATATGTCTCTACCCTGAAAAAAAAAAATTAACCCACACTTTTTACCAAGGAAAGTGCTCTGATACCACTTGTAATATACCAGATATAAAATGTATGTAGAACAGAAATAAAATGCTAGTAATGGCAGAATAACAGCAATATAACCAAAACATTCACCACAGTAACACTGAAATGATATAAGAATAACAACAAAAATAACACTTTGCATATGAAAGCAATGTTCACGGGCCTCTTCGAGCGGGAAACCTCCAGTTGAGCAGAGCTCTATTACAATAATATCCAAGCTAGGGTTCTCATACCCTCGACTCCTATTTATACTAAAAAGAAGCATCTAGAGGAAGATCCTTCTAGAAGTGGAAGCTTCTATTAGGTCTTCTTACATCCGCCTTATTCTATTTTATTGAAAGGCCTTATTAATATTGACATTTATTACATCTGAATATATTGTTCTACCTATGTATGGGTTAGGACCCTAACATTTTGACCATTTAAGGTCTCAGGGTTGGCAATTGTTCTGAGGAATAAGGAGGCGTCTACATCCCACTAACACAATCAAGTCCAAACCAAGTATGATAAATCAACCAGATCAATGATAATCAATGGCTCCATAGTGTTCTAACAACCATTCACACATTACATAAATTCCAAGGTGCAAGAGAATTTAGTTTCTAAATCAATCATACAATGACATAAGTTAAGGTGCAATGTAATCAACTTTATTTATTATTTTCAAGGAGAAAAGTAGACATCTACTTTACTTCAAGGGGTGTGATTAATCAACCGTTTAATTCAACAATAATCAACATTATCTCAAGGTACACGCATGATCCAAATTCCAAATTCCAAATTAACATAAACCAACATCATTCAATGTGCACAATTAATTTATTCACTTAGGAAATCATACATCAACCTTATTACAATGTGCGCAAGAAATATATAAGTTTAATAATTCATGCGTCATCATAAGAATCCATAAGCGAATAGACAACCATATACTAAAACTGGATAACTTGCATGCAAGTGTCCTCAAATAATAAGTCAATAACATGTTCTCACAATAGAGGGATGTTACATATATGAAAGTCTCTCTAGGGTCACATTATTGAAGTGCACTATTACCCTATAGATGATCAAGTTGCAAATATTTTCACAAAGTCTCTTACAAAAAAAAAGTTCTAAAAATTGTGATCTATGTTAAGAGTTCATGAATTTGTCATTAAGGGGGGAATAAGCTCTAATGCCTCCTTCCTTATCCTATTGTTTCACCTTTGTAAATTCGTTAATCCTATCCCAATTTTTTCTTTGGGGGTTGGGGGGGGGGTGTTATGATATTTAGACATTGAGGAGTTAATTAATATCAACTTGGTCTAATTTATCTTTAGGTAATTTAGTGTGTTTCTTTAGTATGCATTATAATTATCTAATATGATGGCCATGGTTATGTTTTGTACATAAATTCATCCAATGATACATCCTCTTCTCAATACTAATGAATATATTAATCCGTGGACTAACACTTTATTGATCCATGACCTATACTTAAAGATAATGCAGGGTCATTTTTTGATGATCGATTGTGAGAAACAAATATGTATATTATTTTCCTTTTACATTAATATATTTTCTCAAGAGGCTTCATTGATTACGGTTGTGTACTATTTCCCTCTCTAAAGTTTTTAACCATGGAATACAATGGTTTACTCATCTTTTATCTATTTCTGTGAGAATTTTCCTTTAGGTATTCAACCTGTGTGGATATACCCTATTTATGGAACATCACATGAGTCAATGATGAGTATAATATTTTTTGTGATAATGATGTTGTTGATAGTTTGGTGTCATTGATGTCAACCCTTGAAGAAGCCCCAATGGTGTGGTTTTGTTACCCGAAGTTGAATGAGGAATATGGACATGAAGGATAGAGTAAATGCATGCAAGACACTCATAAATGGATATTACTCTTCCTTCCATTTTTGGTTATATGTGGAACTCCATGTAGTTCCTCACAGTTAGGGAGATATGACTTTGTGAAATTGTAAGCCTCGAAGAAGTGTTTAAGAAGCCCTTAGTTGTTTACAAGTATTTAATGAAAGGTTAAATTTGTTGTAACAAGAAAACCCTAGAAGCCCTACTTTAAGGACACGAGCATAGGTATAAATACACCACAAGGAGCCATTCACAAGAATACACACACACTCATTCATTGATTATCTATCTTGTGAACTAGTGATATTTTGCTAAGGTTGTGATAGCATTTTTCTGAGGTAGAAAAGGAGGGTCGAAGGTGAAAGTATCGGGGTTGCAACAAACCCTAGTTTCTGAGGTATATATGAGTTGCAGGTTAGCAGGGCATGGATGTACGTGGGTTTTAGTGGAGGAAAGCATGAATATTTGTGGGTTGTAGAAGAGAAAGTCGTGTATCTATGAAAATATTATGAAATCTTGAGTAGATGTTGGCACCAGGTCCCTAAAGGTCTGAAGGAAGTATACAGGTCAACATCTCAGAGTTTCAGTTCAGCTATAGAGGTATTGGTATGGTTTTATACTTGTTTTTATGGTTACTTCTTGTCATGGTATGGTGTATTCTTGAGGAATACTTAGTATGGTTGGTTTGGTATTTGGATATGGTATATCTTGGTTTCTTGAGAAAGTGAGGAGAACTTGTATATTTGGCTTAGTATATGACATGGCTCTCATAGTTCATATCTTGAGTTGATTGTACATGGTTGAGACATATTCATGTTGTATGGTGACACATGCATGAGGAACATGCACTGATTCTTTGAGATACTTCATTGATAATATGGTACATATATGCATATGGTTGATGGTATGGTATATGGCACATGTTACAGATGGTTGATGCTCTATTTCATGATTCGCTATTCCTTATTGATGTATCTTTGGTTCATGATTGATGCATAAGATAGTATTTATGTTGGTATACAGTTGATGCATGGTATGATACATGTTTAGTTGGTTGATGATAAGATACAGGTTGATGAGACAAAGATAGAGATGGTGACAGTGACAGAGATAGAGTGATAGAGACAAAGTGAAAAAGATAGTGACAATGGCATTGGTTGTGATAGTAAAAACTAGTCTACACTTAGAGTTGAAGGCAACGGGACGGGGAAAGGATAGGTGGTTGTATCCACCTTCCAGTTGAAGCCAAAGAACTCATGGGGTTGTAGCCTCCTTCTGGTTGGAGCCATAGAATTAAAATATTTGTAAATTCCTTCAAGTTGGATCCTGAGAATAGGGGGTTGGAGCCTCCTTCCAGTTGTAGTTGGAGAATGAGGAAGTTGGTGCTTCCAATGAATATGTTATTTTGATATATAAGAAAATCATTTCATGGTTTTTTCCCATTTGGTTTCCATGTAAATTATGGTGTACTATGTATTTGCTGTGATGTGATACTTTGTATGATTATATTGATGATGTTATATTGAATTATAATGATAAAGTGTTGAATATTGTTGAAGAATATATTGTCGTTAAAAGTACTAAAATTGCTCATTATTGATTCACCCCCACTCTAAGTAATTCAACAATTGGTATCAGAGCAAGTCCTTCAAGAAGTAGCCTAAACACTGGAAGGAGATCCTAGATAATGCTAGGATTGAGGTACCATAATTTGATGGTGAGAACTATGCTTTCTGGAGCAGAAGAATGAAAACTTATATACCGGAAAAAGGATTCGATGTTTGGAAATCAGTAGTAGATGGATAGAAATCACCTGCCACTCCCATGATAGATAGATATGTAAAGAAGATCAAAGAAAATGATTCAAGGGATAGAAACTCTATCAAGAATGGTGTGACTCAAGTGATACATACCAATATTATGCACTATGATTCCACAAAAAAATGTAGGATAAACTAAAGACTATCTACGAAGGAGATCTGAAATTTAAGGAAGTTAAACTTCATATTTTTAGAGCCAAGTTCGAACAATTGAAGATGAATGAAGATGAAAACATAGCATCCTACTTTCTATGAGTCAGAAATATAGTTAACAGTATCAAAGGTTTGGGAGACGTGATAAAGGAACAAGGTGTTGTTAAAAATGCAATAAGATCTATAACAATGAGATTTGATTCAAAAATTTCAGATCTAGAATAAAGAGTGGACCTAGCCACAATGAACATGGATGCATTGCATGGGATACTCACATCTTATGAGATGAGGAAAAAGAAATAAAATCCAGTCACGAAGGAAGAAACATCCAAGGAATCCATGAAAATGAAGAAGAAAGATAAAAAAAAGCCAAAGTCAGACTGTAGTTGCAACAATGATTCAAAGGAAGATGAAGAGGTGGATAATTTCGTTAAAAAACTGAAAAGAGGAATCAACAGATACAAAGGTATGCTTCCATTGAATTGTTTTAATTGTGATGGTTTTGGTCATTTTTCTAATAAATGTCCCTTTAAGAAAAATAAAGGTAATGAAGAAGACGACTCTAAAAAGAAAAAGCAAATCCAAAAGGGTAGGAGAAACAATTTTTTTTTCTTAATAAAAGTATCTGCACCAAGGAAGATGGTTCCTCATTAGATGAAGATGAAATTAGTGACAATGATATAGAAAGGGTACTATTCCTGGAAATAGAATACTACGATGAAGAAGGCTTCGAAGAAGAATGTTAAGAGGCATACGTCAATTTCAGGGAATAATTGATGTGTGCCATAGAAGATCTAAAGAAGGAAAAGAAAAAACATAAGTCAATCCAGGAGGAACTAACGAAGAAAGAAGAATCTCAGAACTCCAAATAATTCGAGCAAATGATCAGGAAGCTAAAACTTCGGGAAGAGCAAGACAAGAAAATTAAAGAAGCACTCAAAGGGTAGTTAGAAGAAAGAGACAAGACCATTGGAGGATTGGAAGCAAAGATAGTCACTCTAAGAAAAGATATTCATAAGAAAGACATGTAAAGAAACAACAACAGGATATTGGATAATATCATTAACAGTCAAAGACCTTAGTATGACATTTATGTATTAGGATACAATCAGACATAGATAGAGAAAGGTTCAAGCTCCAAAACGACAGATCAAGAAGTAGAACCAAGAATATATGAAGAAGTCATTGGAGGTCCCTCTAAGAAAGAAGAAGACAAAAAGACTCAAGAGGAAGATTACAAAGACACTGCACCACCTAGAAGATTCAGAAGTCAGTATCGACAGTAGTCAGGTATAGAAAGACCTCAATAAGAAGAAGGATTCAGAAGAGTAGTACCATTCAAAAGATATTCCACTCCCAGGTATCAAACTATTTTTCTTGGTTCATGTTATCCATGTTATAATTTTGGGCAAAAAGATGTGAATTGTAGAGCCAATACCAAGAACAGAAGCAACAATGAGGGGTATACAAGAAATATCTATCCAAGAAGATCTCATGAAGCACATAATAGAAGCTATAACAGATTTCTATAATTGATTGATGAGGTGGAATGCCACAAGTGAAACAACTTTGGAAATATGGATAAATATTGTATACTTACTATTCTTCCCAGGGAATCAAAGAATAATATCAACAGTCATAAGCATGAACCACAAAGGATATGGATAAAAAATCAGAATCAAAGGATATGGATTAGAATTCAAAGGAATTTGAAAAATTCAATATATACAAAGAGATGGTTGAAACTGAAATAGAGTTGAAAATCAAGTGTTTGAGATCAAAGAGTGGGGGATAATTCACATCAAAGGAATTCATGTAATTCTACAGTGAACACAGGATAAAGATGAAATTCTCAGTAGCTAGGACAAGTCAACAAAATGGAGTTGTCGAAAGGAAGAACATAACAATACAGGAAATGGACAGGACCATGTTAATGGATTCCAAGTTAAGAGACGTATTTTGGGTATAAGAAATACATACAAAAGTTCACATCTAGAATAGAAGAATGCTCACAAATAACAGTGATAAGACATCATACGAGCTATGGAAAGGAATACCAACAAATGTGAATCACTTCAGAGTATTTGGAATAAAATGATACATCAAAAGAGAAGATGGAAGAATTGGAAAATTTGATTCTCGAGTTGACAAAGGCATACTGGTTGGGTACTTAAGAAAAATAAAAGAATGCAAATGATTCAATATAATACTCAACAAAATAGTAGAAGTCATCAATGTGACAATTGATAAGACAAATGAATGAAAGATAAAAGAAAGTAGAAAAGATTTAGTGGAACAAGATCACAAAGAAGATTTGAAAGAAGAAGTATATGAAGAATCAGATGAAGAACAAGAGAAGCCAGAAGTAGAGAAAGAACAAAAGGATCTTCAAGTACCTCCAAAGACACCCAGCATACGAGTTCAGAAAAATCATCCATCGGAACAGATCATTGGGAATAAAGATGTAGGAGTTGAAACTAGAAGAAGAATCTGCTCAACAGAACAACAACATCTAGCACTACTATCTACTATTGATCTAAGCATGTTGAAATTATTGATTGTGTGTTCTCATTGATGGAAACATGAGTCAAACATGTACAGTAATCATATAAAAAGATACATCGCCTTGGGGTAGAGGAAGATCACCTTATGGCAGAAGCAATTCGTGATCATTGTTGATCACGATAGGATCAACAATGATCCTATGATTCTAAAACTCAGGAAAGGTAGCATGCATAGAATCTATGTACAGAAGGATTAACAAAGAACAAGGAATTAAAATCTTAGGAGGGTTAGCGACTAAAGAACAATGCATAAAAGAATGAACAAACAATTAATAAAATCTCAGGAGAAATAGTGATGAACAGATCCGAAGGAAGAACGTTAACCAAATCTCCGAAGGGATAACACATTGTAGAAACACTATTGGGATTGAAATCCCCATAGTAAATCTCCAAAAGAATAGAGGAGGAATCTTGTTTGCTGATGTAGTTTTTGGAAAAAATTCTGACCATTAGATCATAGAGGAAACTTGTGTAAAGAAGAAGAGAATCGTGTCCGTCTGTTGAAGATTTGGGAATGATTTATATCATGAGAGAGATATTAAACCTAGATCATTAGATTGACTACTAAGATTCATGGATCGTAAATCGTGTAAGTGATGTATGCATGGTCAGCCCGACATTGACCACTTCGAATAATATCGACCAAACGAAATTTGCATGAAGGAATTTTATCTAAAGCCGAAGTTCCAAAGTAAAAGTAACTTGTCCGATCTAAGGATAACTTAGATATCAATGATATTCATTAGATCAGGGTTACATAGAATCATCCAACTCCTCCGCTGACCACTCCGGCAAAAAGAAGCCAAAAACATATGAATTTACCCGAAGGTCGGAGCCCCGAATTTTCAAAGTGAATAAGGACCATTAGATAAGGAAATTTCATTATGACCATTAGATCATGATAGGCGAGTCCAGTTGTGTTCAACTTCAGCACTTACCACTTCCACGAAAAAAAGATTTAGAACATGTAAGTTCACCTGAAGACCAGAGCTCCGAAGTCACAAAGTAAGACACATGGCACACACATTGAGATCCCATGTCATCATAGTCCACGTCAACAAGATTACGTCGGCAAGGACACATGGCACATTTATATGGTGACAAGTGTCAAGGTCTAGTTGGCATCTTATATATACGTAAGTCACAAATCTAAGTGACATGTGGCAGTCACTTGGCCAGTGCCACATCAGTAGTGACATCAACAAGATACATCACTCTGGGAGTATGTCCTTCAGGGAAAACCAACTTCTACCACCAACAACTACCCGAAGCACTGAAGGTTGAATTCATCCTTGATAGTTTATCAATCACAAGTAAAGGATGAGGACAAGATCCATTCACAGTCGTCGATTCGAGATACATATCAATGAGTATAAGCTATTTCAGAAGTTTAACTATGAAATAATCCTGGCCATCCATCTCAACTTTTGATTAAGTCATAGCCGTTGGATTAAGCAAATGGAAGGATAGTGTAAGGATTGAATCTATACCTTTGATTTGGTTCTGAGAATCATGCTAACCATTAGATCAACCATTGTGAGAGGTAACCACTTCGGGAAATTCAAACTTTGGAAGATTGGATGCTTGTAAAGGTTAAATCTCTTGAAGGTCGAAGTCCAGAGGAATAGGTTCCAACCCCCGGTCATGAGTTATGAACACATAATATATGAGGCACTGGGAACAATGCTTAAATTGATAAGCACATGGTCCTAGCTCCTAGAATTGTGAATCTTATTAGAGCATGGAAGTGTTGATAAACACTCCTTTGGTATTTTCTCTTGAGGAGTTGGAAGACTGCAAAATCCGAAGTCCTGAAACTATGAAATATCGAAGTAAACGAGAACCATCCGCTCAATTGAAGATTAAGTCATGATCGTCCAATATAGTATATGCATTTCAGTGAAATACACTATGAGAAGGTTGAATTATTGTAAAGGATGGAAGTCCCGAAGGACGAAGTTTCGAAGTAATGAAAGTCATACTTCTCAACGTGTAATTAAAACGTGACCATTGATCTTGATAAGTAATTAAGCACTCATTTGACTTAGCGCCTAGTCACCACCTATGGTCGTATGGAATAAAGGTCCCAAAGTGTTTCTGCGTGAAATTTAACAAACAAAATAAGAAATATATCTCGATCAAGAAAGAGCGTTGAACCAGATAGGATCTGGACTTTATCCTAATTTATCTTATGTGATCCAATACATGCAAAGCATTAGAGAGCTAATGAAAAAGATTAGATTCGATCGATTTAAATTTAGAATGAAATAAAGAGGCATGGAATCGATTTAAAGGAATCAATCCATACTTGTGATCGATTTATGGAAATCCCTCTCATTAAATTGAAAATCTTTCATGATAATGTATGAATAACAATAAAGGAAACACAAATGTTATTATTGTTAATTTTATTGGAGAGGTGCAATGGCTCAAACAAAGAGACACAATGCTTCATATATCTAACCAGTTGGAAGCCTATATAAGCAAGAAAGAATGGTGAAGAAGAAGTGTCTTGGTGGATTAAATATATGTGTATATATAATGGATTGAATGGAAGTTCATTCTATCAGTTTGGTGCCTGTTTACAAGCCGAGTCTTGTTATGAGGATTGGATTCCTCACATCTCAGTTGGATCTGAGATCAACAAGTTGGGTCTTGTTATGAGGGTTGGATTCCTCATTTCTTAGTTGGATCTTAGAACTAGAAGTTGGGTATTGTATCAGAGACTTGGGTCTCTCATAGTCAGTTGAAGTCAAAGATATTAAAGGATTGATTTATATGTATTCATACAAGTTAAATAAATAAAAGAAAGATATTATATCTACTTCATACAGTTTGTGTTTTAGATGTTTATGAATAATTTTTTGAAATTCATATCTTATTTAGTTAATTCAATTAATCTATGAAAGTGTGAAAAACAACCAAAATTTCCAAACACTGATTCACCCCCCCCCCTAGTGTCAAGTGTAAATTTCAACAATTGATATCAGAGCGGGTGCCTTCAACATAGTTTAAACAGTTGAAGGTCGATTCTAAAGAAATGGGTGGACAAATGGCTCTCTCCACAAATGAATATCCCTTATTTGATGGAACATAATACTCTTCATGGAGGGAAGGAATGAAATAGTATCTAAAGTCAAGAGGATCTGGTGTTTTGGATTCAGTAGTATCTAAACCTTGGTACTCAACTACCTCAAAGAAAAAAACCAAATCTGCAAAATAAGCAAAGAAAAATCATTCAATAGCATTAAAGGAAATCCATAATGGACTTTCGGACCAATTCAAAGAAAAGATGGGACACTACACCTCTTCTAAAGAGCTATGACTCAAGCTAGAGAATTCAAATCAAAATAAATAACAAAATAAATAAATGGAGAATTCTAGTCAGTTTATATAACAAAAAAAGAAATGGAGAATTCCAGTCAGTTTATAGAACAAAAAAAAGAAATGGAGAATTCCAGTCAGTTTATAGAACAAAAAAAAGAAATGGAGAATTCCAATCGGTTTAAAAAACAAAACAAAGAAACAGATAAATCCAATCAGATTAAAGAAAAAAAACTCAGAAATGGAGAAATCAAATCAGATTGAAGAACAAAATACAAATAAAGAGAATTTTGATCAGAATAAAGAACAAAACACAGAAGAGGACAAGTCCATCAAATAATTGATGCAAACCCCAGTCATCGACATAGAAGACTACTACATCAAGGAATTGATGAATACCTCGGTATTCACTAAAGAAAAACTATTAGATTTTAAGAATGATGTTATAACTACATCTGAAGTGATTAGTATGGAACCAACAAAAGGTCTATATATTAAAGTTACTAAGAATGTTCTTGACCATCTTGAATACACAATTATGTGCACTTTTGAAGAGTTGGAGAAACTTCAAAAGAAATATATGTTGCTACTACAACAGTTAGATCAATCTAACCATGAATATCATGAACAAAATATTAAGCCAGAAAATAAAGAAGAAGAAATCAAAAGGTTGAAGATCGAAGTAACTAATGTAACAGAAGAAATGGAAGAAATAAAGACACATGACAATAAAAGAAAATAAGTACTAGAAGAGACAGAAGAAATGGTCATATGTCTAAAAACTCAACTTGAAGAAACTAAGAAAAATGAAGAAGCCTGGAAGATCCAATTAACTAAAAGAGAAGAATCATGTCACATGTTGGAATTGGAAATTATTGACATCAAAAAGATAAATGAAAGTACTAATGCAACTCTAATGATTCAAATTGAAGAAGCTAAGAAAAATGAAGAAGCACATAAGATCCAATTAAACTAAAATGGAAGAATCACACCATAGGTTGGAATTGGAGGTCATCAACCTCAAAAGGATTATGCTAGAAAACAAGGAAAAAATCAAAAGATTTAAGAATGAAGTTGTTAATCTAAAAAAAGATATAGAAGAGTTCAATACATATGAAAAAACTAATTACTGCACGACAGTCTTGGATGATGCATAATAAATAGTAATCAATCTAAAGAGTCAACTTGAAGGAACTAAGGAAAAATAAGAAGCCTTGAAGATTTAATTGACTAAAAAGGAAGAAACATGTCACATGCTGGAAATAGAAGTTATCAACCTTAAAAAGAAGAATGAAAAGACAAAATCAATTGTCAAATTACAGAATATCTTAGCTATCCTAGATAGGATCTGGAACAGTCAAAGACCAACTGATGACAAAATCGGTCTTGGATACAATAAGAAAGGAGAAAGTGGAAAATGGAGCACCATTCAAAAACATGGTAAAGGATCATATTCCTCAAAAGAAAAAGGTATAGTCACAAACCTAAAACAAACCATGAAATGTTTCAAGGAGTGAAGTTATAAAAGTAAAAAATAAGAAACATATCAAAAGACACACTTCTCATGTCAAAATAGAACCAAGTATGGAACCACCTTCAATGGCTATTGCTTTTCTTGTAAAAACTTTGGTCACAAATAATTGGAATGCAAGAGTCCTGAAAAGAAAAATTCAGGAAGGTCCAATAACTCAATTGGATGTTGGAGATGCAATTATGTTGGCCACACAACAAAGTTTTGTCATACAATGAGATGTTACAACTGTGATAGGTTTGGTCACAAATCCCAAAACTGCAAAAAATCAATAATTCAAACCATGAGAAATAATTCCGACAAGTCAGGAAGAAAATCTAATGACGGTTGGAAGAAAAGAATAAATGACAAGTCTCAAAGAACAAATCTAGAAAACAAAGATCCTACAAACAAAATATCTCATGAAAATCTGAAATAGAAAACGAGAGAGATGATCTAGAACATGAAAATGAAGAAGTTTCACTTACACGGAATAGTGATGAATCTTCAATAACATATCAACTAGAAGAATTGAGTAGTGAAAATCTTGGAAGTTTTCCAATGTTATTTTCATGAACTCTTAAATTTCACCTCAATAGAAAATTTGTATAAAAGGAAGGAATAACATGATTAATAATATGGAGTGCATCAGCTTGGTTAGAAGAGGATTATAGCCTAAGTATCATGACAAACTAAAGCATGTTTTAAGTATTTGAGGCAGAAATACAAACAAGAAGATGAAAGGACCAATTCAATCTTATTTCTAAGGGACAGAAGTTGAAATTGGTTTTTGCAAAGTCGAACGACTGTGAATAAGATATGAAATTGGTTGAAAATTGGAAATTGAATTAATTGGTTCTGATCAGTGGTATTCTTGTGAAAGATCATAATATCAACAAGAATAAAGAAACAAAAGATTAGTGAGATTCACAACCTTGTCCTTTAGGACAAAGGAGAATACATTAAAACCCTATGAAATAGTAAAAACTCAAGGGGAGTATTTAATTTGGTCATCAAATGAGGAAGTCATTGGACTAGGTTCAAAAGACTTGATCACTACAAAAATTGGTATCAGTAAGGCTACCTATCTGAACACAAAATCCCAAGAGATTGATATAACATTCGATACATTCTCAGGGGGAGAAAAGAAGTAAAACAAATTTGGTATTAGTATTTGGTATAAGTAAAAGTTCAATCCTCCAAACTGAAAATGAGATCAGTGATAGGGGGAGAAAAAATAATTTTTTTATAGATATGTTTCCCTCAATGACAAAGGAGGGGATTGTTGGCATTATTAATTGTGTTTGATTGTGTGTTTTCATTGATGACAATGTGAGTCAAACATGTACAATAATCATATAAAAAGGAAGACCGCCTTGGGGAAAAGGAAGATCACCTTGTGGTAGAAGAAATTCGTGATCACTTTTGATCACGATAGGATCAACAGTTATCCTATGATTCTAAAAATCAAGAGAGGTAGCATGCATAGAATCCATGTACGAAAGGAGTAACGAAGAGCAAGGAATTAAGAGCTCGGGAGGGTTAGCGACTAAATATCAGTGCATAAAAGAATGCAAAAACAATTATTAAAAACTCAAGAGAAATAATGATGAACAAATTAGAAGGAAGAAAATTAACCGAATCTCATAAGGGAGAAAGCATTGCAGAAATGATATCAGTATTCAAATCTCCACTATAAAACTCCAAAAGAATCGAGGAGGAATCTTGTCCGCTGATGTAGTTTTCAGGAAAAATTTTGACCATTGAATCATAGAGGAAACTTGTGTAAAGAAGAAGAGAATTGTGGTCGTCTATTGAAGATTTGGGAATGATTTAGATCGTGATATCTATATTAAATATAGAATGTGTTGGCCCTTGACCAAGTTTTGGGAGATTCTTGGTCATGTTGACCTATTTTGGGACTTCGATAGCCTGTCAAAGAAGGAGCGCAATTCGAAGCGTAGATCGGGGGATCTCGGCCCCATTTTGGATACTTTTTGGGATTTGGGAATATGTAATGGGTATGGGATATCGGCCCATGGGTTTACCCATGTTTAATCCTATTTTGTAAAGTATAAATAGATGTATAGGCAATGTAAGAAAGGGTATCTATATGAGGAGAGGATGATAAGCTAAGTTCTAGATCTATGATTTGTAAATGCTCTTTGCATATTGTGATAAGTTTGCACATCTAAGTGAAAGAGGTTGCAAAGGATTGTGGAGTTCTTTGTGCTACAATGCAAGGAAGAAGGATCTAGCGAGCTACGCAGATCTTCTATCTTATGTGGAGTAGGGTTTTGAGGCTCTGTGCATGTAACCCTTTGAAGAATATAATAAAGAAGAAGAGTTGGTGGATGTAGCCCCAGGGTGGGGGTGAATCATGTAAATACTATGTTATTCTTCTATGTGTGATGTTTTGATGTGTTTATGTCTTTTATTGCTAAGTGCTTTGATATAGTTAGATATATCTATTCATTCTATGTGCTTATGATGAATCTGGATGCTAGATCTGGCATCTGTGAACTTTCTTAGTGCTTGAATCTATGAGATATGATTTATTTCTTATGCTAAGTGCTCATGTATATTAGATCTGGATGAATGTTGCGATGCTCTGTTTTGTCTGTGAAGTAGATATTGGTTAGATATTGATGAAGGTTTACTGTTGAGTGCTCTGTTAAGTCTTAGAATCAAAAATATGTGTCCCAACTAAGGTTGCAGACACCTGAGTCCTGCAACCATCCTTACCTCTACCTCGGGTGAGACTTCATCTTCTTCGTAGGTGTTGCCGAAAGGGCTGGTAGTTAGGGTTTTGTTGGTGCGCTCTTGAGAGTTGAACCTTGGGTCTGCCCCTGTGCCAACAAATGGTTCTGTTGCCGGGACTGAAGCTGTGATTGCTAGGAACTGAGGAAAAAGAAGCTTTGTGCAAAGATCCAATCTGAAATTGTTAAATATCTGTGTGTAGATCTGTTTCCCTAGTGTGCAACACCCTGGCTGATTTTGTGAAGCTCTGTGCTAAATAAAGAAGTATGATATGAAGAAAAGAGGATCCCATAAAAAATTATTTGTAGGTTAGCCACCATGATCCTAGTGCGTAGTACAGGAAAGACTAGGGATCATTTGCAATAAAGAGAGGATTAACCCTATGTTATAGTTGCAGAAAACTAGGCCATCTTGCTAAGGAATGCCCTGGGAGAAGACCTAGTTGTCTTTATTGAAAAGATATGGACCATGAAGTATTGGATTTCCCTAGAATGATTTCTAATCTTGAAGAAATGAATATGAGACAAGAAAACCCTAAGGCAGATCTAGAAATGGCAGAGATCTAGAGAGAATTAGAAAAGGTATTGCTATAAATGAAAGAAACCCAGAGTGACCACTGACACGTCAGATTATCAGATATCTTCAAAGAAAAAGAATGCCTTGAAGCAAGAATAAGAGACTTCAACATTGACTGTGTCCTAGATGAGGAAACACAGGTGAATATCATGACAGAAAGAACTTGGGAACTCTTAGGGAAGCCTGTTATGACTCCTTCCTTGGGAGGAATAGGTCTATTTAGAGGAAAGATGATAAACCTATGTGGGAGGCTTGCTCAGATACCTATGAATGCAAATGGAACCTCGACAGAAGAAGATTTTGAGATTATTAAATTTACTGAGGACAATGCCCTATTTACCATGTTACTAGGAATACCTTGGATTGAAAGAGATCAAGCCAAAAGAGAAGAAGAAGACGTTTTAGAGAAAAAGAAACAAGAGTTAAAAGAATTCATGACTAGAAGGATCACACACTTGATTGAAGAATAGGAGAAAAGATCGAAGCTATTTAACACCAGAGACCCAGATGTCGAATCTACAAGAAAATTAGAGGACCCACAGAATACTGAAGTACCTACCCCAGATAAAGAAGAAGTATTACCCTTGAATCTTAGGAAATAATCCCAATAGCGCGAAGTGACTATGTCAAAAGAAGATAAAAATTAGAATGGAAAAAGACATACCGAGATGAAGCTCACTAGGAAGAAGGCTAGAAAGCTAAGTAAGAAGAGAGCTAATATCGACAAGTTACAGAAGGTTCCAGAGGGAACTTTGCAAATAGAAATTTTGCAAAATTTGAGCCTCGTCAGGATATCAGAACAACGACACATGGCACTTCGCCATGGAGAAGCAATATAGTCGTTGGAGACATTCTAACCATTCAGACGATCCTCTGAATGAGTAGAAAGACATTTATGGTTTGCCATTAGGCCGTTGGGACTACGACATAACGAACAGAGCAGAGTTAACGAAGGTTTCATACCCGTTTCATGTGACCTGTTGTCGAGTTACCTATTTATCCCGTCGCGCCATGCATCGAGAACACTTTTTCCAATCATAAGTTTGAGCCCACAGACTAAGTTGATTTTTCATCGTGATCATCGCATTGTTGCTACCTATTCCATTGCAATGTCTAGATTAATCTTAAACCCGATCTAGTTAATCCCAAGCGTGTATGTCCGAGGATCTCAACGCAGTCGAAGAATTCGTGACAGAATTACTCCTCGACCTAATGCTAGAAAGAGTCATGTCGGAAAGAGGATTATCTATAGGTGTACAGGCTTCATCCACAAGAACAATGCAAGCATCATCGTCAACTACTCGCGGAGCCGGACCATCCCGACCATATAATGAAAAGTGAACCAAGCACAGGGATGATCTAGCGAATGCCAAATTGATCCCGACCATACTACTTGCTTATATACCACCTCTGAGCGACACAATAAATAGAGACATCGTACCTAGATATTTTGAGTACGCCTTAGTCACTGCGTACCTCTCGAAGGGGATACGTGCAGTTTGAGCAGACCAAGATAAGATTGTAGCATTGAAATTTAGCGATTTCAACCTCAGTGACCAGAAGGTCTATAACATGCTCTCCCCACATAAGTATCTGACTAGAACTAAAGGAAATAATTCGAAGATCGTCCCTCAGCAATGGACCCATGACCTCGCGCATTCCACCTTTTTCAACGTCATGAAGATTCCTCACTTCGGAAGACACCAGGAGGTAAATGCATGTGTCAAGTTGTTGTTGTCTCGTTACCATGGCAGATATTTGTGGCTCAACCGACGCATAACAGTTGATCTGACACTGATCCATCGGATCACGGGGTTGAGTATGCAAGGACCTAATCCACAAAACTTTTACCATGGAAAAGCGATGGATCGCGCTCTGGCACAGAAAATCGAAGATACTTATGGCAATGTCGAGAAAGGAACGTGAGGCTACAAGGTAGCCTCTATCCAGAGTGGTGCAGTGTGCCTCGCCTGGCAATTGATTGCAGGGAAGTTAGTACGCAAGAACCGACCCACCCAAGTGAATGGTTTTGTAGTTGACCTCACAGGGAAGTGCATAGAAGGTATTCAAATGAACTGGGCGAAGTACTATAGGGAAATCCAAAAATGACAGGCTTCAAGGGAAAATAATAATATAACTTAAATATGTAGATAAGAAAAGAAATATATCAAATCCCTTGAAAACCCTCTCCCCAAACTCCTCAAAAGCGACATAAAAACCAATAAATATCATTAAGTAATCACTTAGAAAATAATAGAAACAAATTGACAATTTAGACATAGATGAAAAGGAAAAAAAAAATATTATTATTATTATTTGAAATACTTACTAAACTCATCTAAGTACTTCGATAACCAAGAAAAACTTGGTTGAATCTGTAGTAATTGGTCTCTTTAATGAAGCAAATAGCATGAGAAAGACCTAAAATGAGGTTAGATGCCACAAGTTCAAACCCTAGGGAGATACCCAACTTCAATATGAACAAGCTATGAGACCACACTAAACAATTACCCTCACTGCTCCTTCTTAGATTCAAATTATGAATTCAAATTCATAAAAAAGAGAGATAACTCCACCTTACTAGGTGAATCAAAGATCGTAAAAGAGATATAGGTAAAAGTATTTTTGAAAAAACTAAAATAAAACATAGAACTCGCACAACAATAATTTAGCACAAAAGACAAATGGCACATGACAACCATGCCACCTTGCTCTCACGAGAACCTCTTAGGCATCCAAACCATGTATAAGACTTGCATGCTCTCTAGGCATACATTGAGCACATATCGAATTGGGAATTATTGGAAGCCAAGACTAGCTTGTGCAATTTAAGTGTGAAAATAAAGCTAAACATGACCATGGATACAATGGAAGAATTGCACTTCGGACTTTTTCCATTGTTAACATTCTTATCAACCTCATTATTCATGTGGTGCATCATTCTCCAACCCATGGAGTGAACAATAAAGAAAACCCAAATTAGGCTTTAAGGATTCGACAACAAAACAACCCATCACCAAAACAAACAAATTATGTAGAAGGGTTCTTTAGCAACAAAATAATCCCTAAACCCTACACTAATGGTTGATAAGTGAACACATTCAAATTACCCCACCATCCATTTAAACCCTACTCATCACACAAAATTCAAAATATATATATATATATATATATAATTTATTAAAAAATGATTATTATTATTATTTAATAATTATTTTAGTAAAAGTTTTAATATAGTGAAATGAAAACAACGAAATTATAAAAAGAATCTACCTCAACCTCTCGTCGTCATGTGCCTAACTCTCATAAACACAAATTGCGGCGGTGAGAGGTTTGAACTTAAATACAATTAGCGGAAATGAGGGGTTTAAACTTTGTCTTTATCATATAAGTTGTGTAGTGGTAAAGCCCTAATTTTCCTTATTTAAAGTTTATAAGGATTACCTTCAGTGAAGAAAAATTAAACGAACTTGACCATCAACTTGTCGTTACTCAATCATGACATGTGACCTTTTTGCTTTCTTCGAAAAGCAAAATGATCTCATGTCACTCGCTTTTTTTTTTCTCTCCTTATTTCCATAGTCGTCACGTATTGTTAGGTATGATTTAGAAAGGGAAGATCTAATTTTTTTTTTCTCTCCTTATTTCAATAGTCGTCATGTATTGTTAGGTATGATTTAGAAAGGGAAGATCTAAATAACCTCACATTTTTTCCATTATCTTCTCGATCCCTTGATGTAAGAGAGTTATGTCCAACCAGCTAACCATCTACTTAGAGAGGTAGTTCCACAGCCTGTCCATGATAATGATTCAAAATAAACTTATCTAAACACAGCAAGGATAATTCCATTACAAAAATAATTGGATGCATATTTTAATAATAACAATATTTGTAGATTCCCACTATGAGACCGTGTGTTGTTTGCATTTCAACATCAACACCAATATATAACCTTATTTTGATGGAATAATCTTAAATTTGTTTATATATATATATATATATATATATATATATATATATATATATATATATATATAATTAGCTGTATGTCACTTTAAAAACTATTAAATTTCAAATAAGTTTTTTCTAAATTATTTATTAGTCACATAAAGTCTATAATCAAATATAAAGAAATATAAGATTAAGTTTATGTAATTAAATATAAAAAAGTATAAGACTAAGTTTATAGCATAAGCAAAAATAATTATATAATATGGGTGAAAATCATTAGTCATACAAAGTCTATAATTAAATATAAAAAAATATAAGATTAAGTTTATAGCAGAAGAAAAAATAATCATGTAATAATGGGTAAGAGTTCACTATGTAATGAAGGTCTTTTTTTGTCATTTAAATCTTGCTCTCCAATTTATAATAATAACTCATTTTTAAGGTTTATAAGAAACAAGTTTAATCATTTAAAGTGGGGATTTATTGTTTTTCCATAAAGATTTAAATGCTAAAAAATTGGTATGTTTCTTCCTTGTGAATTATCACACCTACATAAACACAAAGAGATCATTGACTAGTGTAAGCCATTATAGTCATGAACTTAAGTTGGTTGACTAGTGTAAGCCACTATGGTCATGAAATTAAGTTGAATCGGCACACACCCTTATAAAAAGTGCATTGAAGAGCCCACCTCCTAATAGGTGATTAGTGCTAGCCAATCAATTAAAGGAAACTTATTCAAATTTCCATCATCAATGTCATGAGGCTTAGTTGTCTCAAAGATAGCTAAAAGGATAGAGACAACAACCTAAGTCTATCATTATGTCACATTAGGGAGAAAGGTTAGCTCTAGCATTATGCTACATCAGGAGGAAGGTTGGCAAGGCCAAATTTGTCATTATCTACTTTTGTTAAAATTAATAAAAAGAGTATCACAAGTCTAAAATAATAGTGAAAATTTTACCTAATGAAATCTAAGATTCTATTTAATCTATTGAAATCTAAAATTCTATTTAATATATTACATTAAATTGAGTATTTTTATTAAGTTAGAATGAAATATGTTAAATTAAATATTTATACTAGTTAATATAGAATTAGGATTAATAGTTTCATATATATCAAACAAAAACCCAATCTAATATAGAGTTGAGATTCATAATTATAACTCTCATATCAAACAAACATTAAATTTAATACATAGTTAAAATTTATAACCTCTCCCATATCAAACAAATTCTGAATTTGATATATCATTAAGATTCAATATTCTTACAAATCAAATAAGATCCTACTACCATCCACTTTTGCATTAAAACATTTCCTTATAAAAAAAGGAAACAAAATTAAAAAAACAAAAAACAAAAAAAAAAACTATTTTTCAACCATTTTCACCACAAATATCTTATACCGCTTCTCATATCATATAATACCTCAAAAATAAACTATACAATTATAACAACTTAATAACATAAATTACAAAATCAACTTTATATTTAAATTCAATATACATAACTATAATATACAATATGAATTAGATGTTAGAATATGGATTAGATATTAGAATTTAGTAATATTAAATTCAATTTCACTATTTATATATATAAACTCTTCATATATGATGGTGGGGTAATAATAGATTATCTCACCCAAAGGGGATCCCTTGTCCCACAAACAAGGGGGTCTCATACACCAATTTGGTGTGCTGACTTGGCCGTGACCTTAAAAATAGATTATATACAGCATGAGTGGGTCTAATGGTTAAGAACATGTGTTTCCTCTTAAGAGGTCATAGGTTCGTAGACTTTACCAGTCAAATTGTTGGGCGGAGGGTCAAATTGTTGGGCGGAGGGGAGTCCCTTGTTGACCTTAAAATAAATTATTATTATTATTATTATTATAATATAAGATATGAAATGAAGGATGATATAATTATATTTATGAATTTTATTTTTTTAATAAATTCAAAATTAATGTTAACATCTAATAATTTTTAAAAGTTGATTATAAATATTTATTTTATAGGTTTTATAAACAATATAAATGTTTTAATATAATATTATGATAGTGATGGATATAATATTTGATAGTGATAAAAGTTGATTATAAATATTTAATCATTTTTAAAAGTTGATTATAAATATTTATTTTATAGTTTTTATAAATAATATAAATGTTTTAATATAATATTATGATAATGATAATTATTAATGTTTATTTCCCATAAAAGTTGATATAAATATTTATTTTATAGTTTTTATAAACCATATAAATGTTTTAATATAATATTATGATAATGATAGTTGTTAATGCTTATTTTCAGGTGTAGAATAATTGGTGATTATATATTAAATGAAAAACTATATTCTCCAAAATAACATTTCTTTCAGCAATTTTTTTCATCCTCTCTTTTATATATATATATATATAATTTTTCCATTTTATATATATATATATATAAAGAGCACCCACCTGTTTGTTTACACAAACATGTGTTTTAGATTGACCAACTATCGTTTATTTTCAGGATGTAAACAGCTCACCTGACCTGCAGGATATGTGATGTATATCATTGTAGAATTAAATACACGTCAATCTTATTTTGAATTGAATTATCTTAAATTTAGCATTGATTTTGCCATTACATTTACTCTGTAATTCCTAGGAGGCCAGAGATGTCCACTTCCCAGCACCCACTGTTTATCGCCTTGTAGTTTGAAAAATTCATTGAAATAAACGTCTGATGCGTGGATATTGATTACGATTTTCTACAATGAAAGAGAGAAACCGTTGGCAATGTCGAATAACGATGAAGATAAGTGCTGGGGATTGGCATGCAGGGGAAGCTATGGCTTGTTGCCTTCATTATGCGGCGGATATTCTATAAATGGGAGTGACAACCAATCCCTAATCCACAAGGCCCAGAGATTTTGGTCGAGAATACGACAAGACCAGGGAGCCACAGAGAGTCAGAATACGAAGCCTTCCGACTCTGCTAATGAGATTCATGGAGAGTTTGGTGCTTTTTATTGGGATAGGAGTGGTTCTTAATGGGGGAACTTTAGTTCATTCGGCCGGGTCCTTCCCCTGTGATCCCAGCACTGGCTTAAATTCGTTTCCATTTTGTAACGTTTCGCTGCCAATTGCAGACAGAGCGAAGGATCTCGTTGGACGTCTGACTCTGCAGGAAAAAGTGCAGCAGCTTGTGAATGGAGCTAGCAACATTTCCAGGCTCGGAATTCCTATGTATGAATGGTGGTCTGAAGCTTTGCATGGCGTCTCCGATGTAGGTCCCGGAACACGCTTTGGAGCCCCAGTTCCTGGAGCTACCAGTTTCCCTCAAGTCATTCTGACGGCTGCTTCCTTCAATGATACTCTCTGGGAAGCCATTGGTCGGGTTCGTATTTGGGCAGCCTCCTCTTCTTATATTACATGCATCCTTCAAAGCTGAGTCGAACTAGTTTAATGATAGATAAATGCAAAATTCAAATATTTATCCAGCAGCTTATTATTGGTTTCGATTCGTATATGTTTTAATTTCCGAATGTCGGGTGAATTTATAGCGTTTTTAAACGTATATATAATGAGTGTTTTTGAATATCAGAAACTTATTGATAATAATGAATATAATGAGTGTTTTTTAATATCATTAACTTATGGATAATAATGAATATACTTGTTGTTATCTGTGTTGTTGTTCTCTGTGTTGAACAATGTAATTTTGGTTATTTTAATGGCGGAACAATGCAATTTAATATGGTTTGATTGTTTGGGTAGGGGAAATTATGCACTTTGCACTAAGTCAAAGTTAATTATTGGAAGTGTATTATCTTCTTATATAATAAATAGGGTTTGAAGATTTGGGTAGGGAGAAAATTTTGCACCATGCATTAAGCCAACGCTAATAATTGAGTGTGTACCATCTTCTTATATCCTTTCACCATCCAATCTGACAATATAAAAAAAAACACATTATCAATTATTAACTTAGTACATGATATATATCACTTATTCTTGTTAATTATTATTAATCATTAATAATTAATTATTATTACTCATTAACTTAATACATGATGCATATCACTTACAGTTTGAATTACCTTTACAACTCTGCACTTACTCTAGAAAAGTAAAGTAGGTGAAAGTTGGGTACTTGCAACTTTGAAAACTTTTAAGTAGAATTTTGAAAATTTCGAAGTTCTTTCGCTATCTTGTCATTTCGGCCAAACTCGAGAAATAAATTCGCGATTTTGAATTAGTCGTCCACAGCCGTAGGTTGTTGATTAAAACGAAACCTTGTTTACTGAGTCCTATTTTTTGAATATGCTTTTGGTTTACATAGGTTGATGATTAAAACGAAGCCTTGTCTACTGAGTATTTTTTTTTCAATATGCTTTTGGTTTACATGTTGATTAAAATGAAACCTTTTTACCCATGTCCTTTTCAATATGACTTTGGTTTAGATTTTACTGTTACAAGTTCAATAATTTCAAATTTTCAAGTTTATTAGTATGATTTTGGAAATGTTAGAGTTGTAATTTGAAAAAAAATTGATTAATAGATTAAATAAGCATAATTTTTTAGATTAGAATGTTAATTTGCAATTTGAACCATATCTCGAATTATCAATTTATTGTTAGAATATAATTTTTTTTTTGGGTAAAATGTTAATTTCCAATTGGAACCATATCACTAATTTATCAATTTATTCTTATAATATATTGTAAAGATTGTTATACAAAAATTTTAATTATTTTAAAATATTAAAAATTTTAAATTAAAAATTAAACAATAAATTAATAATAATAATAGTTGAGTTTATACACTTAACAATTCATCTTTATAATAATTTGAACCAATTAAAATACTAACCATACTAACCAGTTAAAATAAACTAATTTAATCACGTGAAAATTTACTTTCCTATTATTTTATAATAATTTGAACCAATTAAAATACTAACCAGTTAAAATAAATTAATTTAATCAAGTGAAAATCTACTTTTAATTTTGAGAAATAATATTATGTATATAGTGAAATAATATTTAAAATAGTATTGATCTAAACCAACATATATCCATCTTAATCCTTGATGTATCAATAATATATATGGTAGGTTAAAGATTCTAAGAAATGAAGATTTTTTCATTTACAGAAAAATAATTATATTATTTTATATATATAATTTTTTTTATTATTAATTATTATTATTTTAATGCCTTATGTTACATGGACATCTTCCTTATATTGAACTATTGAACTGTAGAGGGCCTATTTGTAAAACCGTCCTAATATTGAATTGTAAAGGGTGTAAAAGGCCCATCCTCCCTATATTAAACTATAGAGAGGACCTACCCACTCAATCATTATAAAATAATGAACTGACATTTTTTATGGAGGCTGAATAGAAATGTAAGGGTAGTCTAAACGTTCTACCTTTTGGCTGTTTTTGGGTGACTTTTTCCTTTCCATTTTGTGGAAAATACAGTGAGGAATGATTGGTTTTGCAGATTTAAGTGGCTAAGTTTGTATAATACTTGTGCCTCAGAGGTTTTTCAACAAACTGAATCTATTTATACATTCAAAAATACAATTTAAACAACAAAAAATAGCGATTTTATCCAACATCCTTTTTTATATCTTCAAACTCTAATTACTCAAACAAAAAAAATACACTCACCATAAACACTACTGTTTTTTTCAACCCGTGAGGAGTCGCTTTTATCTCAGCGTGCTGTAACGTGCTGTGTAGGTGGTATCGACAGAGGCCCGAGGCATGTATAACGCGGGGTTAGCAGGGCTGACGTACTGGAGTCCCAACGTAAATCTATTCTCCGACCCAAGATGGGGAAGAGGACAGGAAACACCAGGGGAGGACCCGGTTGTGGTTGGCAAGTATGCCACCAGCTACGTTCGAGGTCTCCAGGAAACGGACGGTAACGACACCAACCGGTTGAAAGTGGCCGC
>ML778742.1:1829250-1841493 GCA_009831015.1 Picea engelmannii
ATCAAATGATCCAAGACTTATTCGGTCATCCAGATGAGGATCATGGGGACAATAGTGATGGTATTTATGATGAACCTCTGATTGAAAAGGAAAATAAACGACTTTATAAAGGGTCAAGAGAAAATCTTATCTCCACTACATTGGTGCTAGTGAAATTAAAGGTTACGAATCATTTGTCGAACAATTGTATGAAACAAAGCCTAAGCTATGTAATATGTTTCATCATATCTACATAAAGGTTGACTTTTCCCCATTTTTTTTAGTGTTAATTAATGTTTAAAATAGAAATGCAATATTTACAATTACTATTCTTTACATTAACTATTTATTTTTTATGTTTTAGATTGTTAGGTGAATTTGTTTCACTCATAAAATATTTTACCTCGCACATATCGATATTTACATGCCATTATGAAAAACATTGGAATGGAGTTTCAAATTATAGATGCATGCCATGATGATCATATTATATATTATGGACAACATGTGTCAAAAACAAAATGCCCGGTATGTGGTGTTGGCACAAGAGTAGACCCAAGGTTCAACGCTCAAGAGCGCACCAACAAAAACCTAACTATCGGCCCTTTCGACAACACCTGTGAAGAAAATGAAGTCTCACCCGAGGTAGAGTCAGGGGTGGTTGCAGGACTCCAGTGTCTGCAACATTAGCTGGGACACAGATATGTGATTCTAACACTTAACAGAGCACTTAGCAGTTAGTATTCATCAATATCCAGTTCTTAGTTACAGCGTAGTTAAACCCTAATTACAGAGCATCGTAGTATTCAACTAGATCTAGCATCTAACAAAACTTAGCACGACAGATCAGATCCTAACAATTTTAGGCACTGAGAATATGTATATAAGTCAGATATAACATCCATATACCTCATTAATCACAAAGCATTAACAGATCTATCTATCTATAGTAAATCACTAAGAACATTAACATATAAGCACATCAGCACATTGCACAAAGCAAAGAAACACAACATATACGTGTTTCACCCCCACCCTGGGGCTACGTCCACCTACTCTTTGTCTTCTTTATTATCTTCTTCGATAGGTTATATGCACAGAGCCTCAAAACCCTACTCTACATAGGATAGGAGATCTGCGCGCACCTCACCAGATCCTCCTTCCTCGAGCTAGGATACAACACTAAGCCTTCTACAGTCACTTGGACTCAACTCTGCAAGATTCACATAGTACGCACATAACACTTTACAATCCTTTGATCACACAAATCCAACTCTAGCACTTAGCCATTCCTTATGACCTCTCTTCATTACATCGCCTAGTATTCTATATATATTACAAAATGGGCCTAATCATGGGTAAACCCATGGGCCAACATTCCCATACCCATTACATGATCCCAAAACCCAGAAAGCCCTAAAAAGGGGGTCAATATCCCATGATCTCTGCTCCTTCTTCGACAGTTTGTCGAAGTCCCAAAAATAGGTCAACATGACCAAGGATCTCCCAAAACTTGTTCAAGGGCCAACAGGCCCCCAACACTCACCTGTGACCCGTCCCGAGTCACTCTGATCTGGGTAGTTTTGCTTCAAAATCCTCGAGCTTAGCTCGAGCTTCTTTGACTTGTTGTTGTGCCATGGCCTCTTGTTCAACGAATTCTTGGATGACTACCTTGTTGATAGGTCCCTCTAGGTGTTGTTCAGCTTCACTAACAACCTGCTCTAGTTATGCTCCTCGGCCTTCGACTTCTGTGAACAGTTGGTAAGCCTTATCTTGTACAGATGGGAGCCTCTGAGTTGCTTCCATAACTCTACTCTAGTTAGTGTGGATCTGCTATTGGGCAGTGTGTTTCTCTTGGGATTGCTTCATTCTTTCCACAACTGGTAGGGGATTCAACTTCGCATGTATTGTCTCTGCTTGATACTTCGCTTCCTGGAGCTACGACTCCAGTGCCTTTAGTTTTGGATTCTCTATGATTTTATCATACATCTGGGCACTATGATCACTCAGTTGCTTGCATTCTATGGCAAGAGCCTTTATTCTCTCAACTGAGCTCCAAGCGGTTGCTTCTCTTTGATCTCTTACATCCTACGGAGTGTCAGGCACTGTGCGAAGCTCTAAATCTATTATTCATTGTTGTAGTTGTTGGATGGCTTCCATGAGTTGTTCTACTTGGTGCTCGACCCGGTCTTCTGCATGTGGCTCTAAGCCTGTCACAGAGTGAAGTGATCTATTGATTGCTTCTTTTACCTCGAGTTGTCCTGCGAGCAACTGTTCCTTTTCATGATGCATTTGCGCTTTCTCTTCATCAAACTTTGTGTGGAGAGAAATCTTCTCCTGCTCTACAATTTTGCGTTGTTCTATGAGTATACCTTGCACTTGCTTCAAGGCCTGGGTGGATTTTTCTGCTTCTTCTTGTGCGCGACGAAGACAGGCTTCGACCGCATCAGCTACTCGACAGAGTTGGGTTGACTCATCCCCCAACTCTAGTTCTCCTAATGGCAGGGGTGAAGTGGAGACTGCGTGACTATACTGAAGAGCCTGTTGTACCCCTCGAAGTTCGAATTCAATTCTATCATACATTTCTTCCTGCTTGGATTCTTGTTTCTCTATTATTTCCAGTGAAGCATCGTTCAGGGCTGCTATGATGAAGTAAAAATCATCAGAGGTGAGGACAGTCTGCATCTTGGTCATGGAGGATTTCGATTTCTTACGGGAATAAGGTTTCTGGGGAGAAACCTTCCTCTTCTTCAGGGGATCAGTCTCATCTCTTGACGATGTTACTTCTCCTTTCTTTTGTTCATCTTCTATGTCCTTCATATCTTCTACGTCATCATCACGCCCTCGCTCAAGTGATATGGAAGTAGTCTTCCATGAGGCGTTGCTTAGGTATTGGACCTCTTTAGTCTTCTTCGTTTTGCTGGGTCCGGGTGTATCATGTGTGATTTTTGGGATGTCAGGGTCAGAAATCTCTGTAGGTTCTGTTGGAATGAGGAGGTCTGGTGACTAGTCCTTAGTGATTTCCTCAAGATCCTCTTCTGTGAGCTTGTAGTATGACTGCAGTTGCTCCTTATGTTCATCGGCACGTGCTGTAATGTAAATGAAATGTCTATTTGTGTTGAACTTATCAAGGGCCAAAATCTCTATAAGGTGTTTAGAGTCATGCAAGGCTCAATTTCAATGGCTCTCTTTAGCTGAAGGTAGTAGGTATGAAAAACAACGTTTGACTGCCACTGTTTGTTCATATCACTTGAATACCAAAGGGTAGTGAACTTCGTGGCAAGCATCTCAAAAGGTTCAATATCCGGGAAGGTCGCACCTTCTAGCATCTCCCAGGCAACAAAGGCGATGAGGATTAGGAGCCAACTGAAATGAAATTCATAACCCTGATCCTGGGCTTCTTGGTAGTCTAGTTTGAGCTGATTGACTAAGTACTTGGCCCAGTTCATCTGTACGCCTTCTACACACTTCCCCGCGAGGTCAACGACAAATCCTGTGACCTGTGTGGGTCAGTTCTTACATACTATCTTCTCAGTTATTAACTGACATGCTAGGCGTACTACGCCATTCTAGATGTAGGCTACCTTGTAGCCTCGCGTCCCCTTCTCTACATCGTCGTATGTGTCCTTAATCTTCTATGCTAGCGCGTGATCTGTGGATTTTCCTAGGTAGAACTCATGTGGGTCGAATCCTTGCATACTCAAGCCTATGATCTTATGGATCAACATCAGGTTGACTATAATCCGGTGGTCTAGCCCTAAGTAGCCGCCATGGTAACATGAAAGCAATAACTTGACACAAGCATTCACTTCCTGGTGCCTTTTGAAGTGTGGGATATTCATGACATTTAACAGAGTGGATTGTGTGAGGTTCATCATCCATGGCTGAGGGGTTATCTTTGAGTTCTTCCCCTTCTTCTTGGTCAGGTACTTATACGGGGAAAGCATACTATAGTTTTTGCAATCTCTGAGGTTGAAGTCACTAAACTTCAATGTTGTGATATTATCCTGTTGTGAGCGAACTACGCGTATCCCCTTCGGGAGGTATGCAGTAATCATAGTGTACTCAAATTCTCTTGGCACAGTATCTCGACTCACTTCCCCAACTAGAGGTGGGATGTAATTGGGAAATATGGATGGGATCAACTTCGCATTGGCTAGGTCATATCTGTGTTTGGTTCTCTTTTCTGTTGATGGTTGGGATGATCCAGCTCAGCGAGAAGTCAACGGAGAGACTTGCAGTCCTCTCGTCGATGACGCTTGAATACTTGCAGACATCGCTCTTTCAGACATTACCCTTTCAGTCATTAGGTCAATAAGAAATTATTTGACAATTTTATCTACAACGCTAAGCTCGTCTGACATGCATGCTCATGGTTGAATGTCTCGGGTTCAAAGAGTAATTGTTCAATGAAATGGGATAGATGGCACTAACACAGTGATGACTGTGTGAAATCAACTATGTTGTGAGCTCTGATAGTCATGATTGGAAAAATTGTTCTCGTTGCATGGCACGATGGGATAAATAGATAACTCGACAATGAATCTCTTGCAAAGGGAGAGAAACCTTCATTAACTCAATTATGTCTGTTGTGGCACAGTCCCAACGAACTGGTGGTGAAATTTTTGACCATAAATGTATTTCTACCCCTTAGGGTCATAGGACGAATGGTTATACTGTCTCTAACGGTTATATTGCTTTTCCATGGCGAAGTGCCATGTGATGTTGTTATGATATTCCAGCGAAGCTCCAATTTTGCAAATTTTCCTTCTGCGAAGTTCCCTTGGGAACCTTCTGTAACTTCTCGATCTTATATCTCTTCTTACTTAGCTTTCTATCCTTTTTCCCAGTGAGTTTTGTTTCGGTATTCCTTTTTCCATTTTGATTCTTATCTCCTCTTGGCATAGTAACTTCGCGTTGTTGATATTCTTTCCTAGAAATAAGGGGTAATAATTCATTTGTATCTAGAATAGGTACTGCAGTCTTCTAGGAGTCCTATGATATTATTGTAACTTCAACATCCAATTCTCTGGTTTCAAATGGCTTTGATTTGTTCTCCTGTTCTTTAATAAAGTGTGCGATCTTCCTAGTCATGAAATCTTTTAACTCTTGATTCTTCTGCTCTAATACTTCTTTTTCTTTCCTTCTGTCCTGGTCTCTTTCAATCCAAGGTTTTCTGAGCAACATAGGAAATGGAGCGTTGTCCTCAATAATGTTAACAACTTCAAATTCTTCCTCTGTCAAAGTTCCATTGGCACTCGTAGATATCTGGGTAAACTTTCCACATAGGTTTATCAACTTTCCTCTAAGTAGTCTTATTCCTCCCAATGAAGGAATCATAGCAGGCTTCCATAAAGTTTCCCAAGTTCGTTCTGTCATAATATTCACCTGTGTTTATTTATCCAGAACACAGTCAATGTCGAAGTCTCCTATTCTTTCTTCAATGCATTCTTTTTCTTTGAAGATATTTGATAAGCTGACATGTCAATGTTCATTCAGGGTTTCTTTCATCTGTAGCAACACTTTCTCTGATTCTTTCTAGGGTTCTACCATAAACTCAGTTTCTTGACCTTTCTCGTGGTCTTCTTGTCTCATATTCATCCTTTCTAGCTTAGCTATCATTCTAGGGCAATCCAATACTTCATGGTCCATAGATTTGCAACAAAGGAAACTAGGTCTTCTACCAGGGCATTCCTTAGCTAGATGTCTTGGTCTTCTGCAACTGTAACAAAGGGTTAATCCTCTCTTTATTTTAAATGATCCCCATCCTTTCCTGAACTGTGCACTAGGATCATGGTAGCTAATATGCAAAAAATTCTTTCTAGGATCCTGCATCCATTTGTTAGTCCAAACATTCTCTCTATTCATAGGTATAACATATCTTTTGCTATTATTATTAGATATACTCATATCAAACCTTTTTTCATCTATCAGTGACCTAGTTTTCAAGCTAGAATAGAATCTATCAATCGTACCTAGATCCATACTGTTGAAAAAAAAATTCCACTTATCTTACTTTTATAGAGAAAAAATCTTTTAGATCTAAAACGTTTCACTATTCATACCTTTATCAGAGCATAGAGCTTCCAGATCTTACCTCTTTTCTTGAGATCAAACTTCTTTTCTTTAGCACAGAGCTTCACAAACTAAGTAGAGTATTGCACACTAGAGCGACAGATCTATGCACAGAACTTTCACAATTTTAGGTCAGATCTTCGCATAAAGCTTCTTCTTTCTTAGTTTCCAACAATCACAGTTTCAGGTCGGATCTTTGCACAAATATTATTCTTTCTCAGTTCCCAGCAATCACAGTTTCAGTTCCTAGAAACAAAACCATTTATTGGCACAGGGGCAAACCGAGGGTTCAACTCTCAATAGCGCACCAACAAAACCCTAACTACCGTCGCTTTCGGCAACACCTGCGAAGAAAATGAAGTCTCACCCTCGGTAGAGGCAGGGGTGGTTGCAGGAATCTAGTGTCTTCAACCTTAGCTGAGACAAAAATATGTGATTCTAACACTTAATAGAGCACTCAACATTTAACATTCATCAATATTCAGTTCTTAGTTATAGCGCAGTTAAACCCTAATTACAGAGCATCACAGCATTCAACTAGATCTAGCATCTAACAACACTTAGCATGACAGATCAGATCCTAACAATTTCAGACACTGAGCATATGTATATAAGTCATATCTAACATCCATATACCTCATTAAGCACAAAGCATCAACAAATCTATATATCTATAGTAAATCACTAAGCATATTAACATATAAGAACATCAACACATTGCACAAAGCAGAGCAACACAACATATACGTGGTTCACCCCCACCCTAGGGCTATGTCCACCAACTCTTTGTCTTATTTATTAGCTTCTTCGATACGTTATATGCACAGAGCCTCAAAACCCTACTCTACATAGGACATGAGATCTGTGCGCACCTCTCCAGATCCTCATTCCCTAAGCTAGGATACAACACTAAGCCTTCTATAGTCACTTGCACTCAGCTTTGCAAGCTTCACATAGTATGCACAGAGCACTTTACAATCCTTTGATTACATAGATCCAACTCTAGCACTTAGCCATTCCTTACGACTTCTCTTCATTACATCACCTAGTATTCTATATATATTACAAAATGGGCCTAATCATGGGCAAACCCATGGGCTGACATTCTCATACCCATTACATGATCCCAAAACCCAAAAATACCTTAAAAGGGGGTCGAGATCCCGCGATCTCTGCTTCGTCTTGCACTCCTTCTTCGACAGCCTATTGAAGTCCCAAAAATAGGTCAACATAACCAAGGATCTCCCAAAACTTGTTTCAGGGCCAACATGTGGTATCAGTAGATATCGAATCGATCAAGTAACAAAAATGGTCCCTTAAAAGGTTTTCTGACATATTCCCATAATTCCACGTTTGCAGTGACTGTTTAGGTGCCAAAGCATAGCACAGTTTATGGATTACCATGCACGAAAGAGAATTGAAGATGGCATTCTTCGAATGCCTGCAGATGGTTATGCATTTAAGGAAATTGTTGCAAAATGGCCAGAATTTACAGATGAACCTCGTAATGTTAGGCTTTCATTGGCAACTGATGGTGTTAATCCATTTGGAGAGATTCGATTTGTTTACTTAGTGTGGCCTATTTTTGTTATCAAAAATAACATTCCTCCTTGGATGTCAATAAAGAGAGAGCATATAATGTTGACAATGATTATTCTAGGTATTTGTTTACATTAATTTTTCGAATGTAAAATTTTCATTATTCTCTTTTTTTTGCATAACATATTTTATTTATTTATTTGCGTATATATACATACCATGGTAGTAATTTTGTGTAATTTCAAACAATTAGGTAAGTACCAAGTTAAAGATATGAATGTGTATATCGAGCCTCTTATCGACGAGCTACTAAATTTATGGGAGGGCATCACTATGTATGACATCCGTAAACCAATTGGGTAGAAGAGATTTCAATGTCGTGGAATACTTTTATGGACAATTCATGATGCCCCAGGACTAACACATTTTTGTGGTATGTAACATTCCATATTGCATGCTTGAATAGTATATAATTAATTGAATATATCATGCATGTTTTTTAAATAATCAATTTGTATATTAATAATTCACATTAATCCATTTGTTGTAGGTCTTCAAACAAAGGGTAACTTTTCCTGTCCAGTTTGTGGTCCTAAGATGAAATATCGTCGGTCAAAATTTTTAGGAAAGGAGGTGTTTTATGAGTATATACACTACCTCTCTAAGAACCATAAGTATCGTACTACTGAAAAATATTTTTTCAATTGGAAACAAGAGACTGGACTAAAACCGCAAAGAATGACACCTCACCTATGGAAGTTGGCATATGGAAGAATTAATCCTCGAGGTACACATTTTGTTTGTGTATTGTAAATGGAATCATGTTTTGAAATTTTATTTTAATTATTCATTTTATTTTATTGCATTTGATAAATAGTGTTATGATTTTTTTTATGCTTCATCAATGTCGTCATCGTGAAGGTAGTAATAATGGGCTTCCACGAGGAATAAAATGTTATCCCACTCAATTCATGAGGTTTCCTTACTACGAAGACCTAAAAATAGTTCATTTATTTTATACAATGCACATCGGGAAGAATGTGACAGAAACATTATGGCGAATCATAGATTGCAGGAGGGATAAAGAAAAAATTGTCAAAATTTGTAATGAAATTCGGGAAGCCAATCATGCAATGCAAAGTGTGATTCAATCAAATAACGATGGAGACCAAAATAACCTTCCATAGTTATTAACAGAGAAGCAAAGAAATGGTGTAAAAGAGGTCATTCAAAAAATTAAATTTCCCGTAGGTTTTTGTTCAAACATAAATAATATCTTAACGAAGAAAGGTTTATTTGGTGGGGTAAAAACACATGATTGGAATACCTTCATTAAGGCAATTAATAATTTTAGTATTCATATTTATATATTGGTTGTATACATTTTTTGAGATTTTTATTTATTTTTGTCTTGTTTTGAACAAATAACGATTCATTTTTATTGTTACATTATGTTCTACCTCTATCTCTCCCAAACGAATCTGAAAACAATGTCAAACAAGTTATATATGATCTTGGAAAATGCATGAGGTAAGTAGCTGCAATATATATGCAAAAACAAAAATCAATTTTTTGTTGTAATTAATGACATGTGTTTTACTTGTAATGTAATATGTATTATGTTTTGTTGAAACATGTTATTTTATTGCGTCATGATCTGTAGATGGTTTCCATTGAAAGAAATCCATGAATATGATATAAGGTATTGGAAGAGAGAAATTCATCGGCTAATTTGCGAAATGCAGAAGTATCTACCTCCATCATTTTTCAATGTACTAGAACACTACCTCATACACCAAGTTGAGGAGATTGAAATGTGTGGACATGTACACACAAGGTCAATGTGGATGGTGGAGAGGCACTTGAAATCATTGAAGGCTTTGGTTAGAAAAAGAGGACGTCCTAAGGGTTCTATGGTGGAGGGATATATGGTATATGAATACATGGTGTATACTAGTCAGTATCTTCCTAAATTAGCAGTGCAAGATATGCATGCAATGGATTGCATTTGGGATGTGAACTCCATCAAAAAAATTGAAAGGGAACAACTATTGGGGAAAGGTACAATAAAGAAAGTGAGATGTAATTAAATTGTGGATATTTTTAATAAATATAAATTTTTGTTTTTTTGTGTATATGATCATACTCATTTAATATTTATTCTTTAATCATTTATTAATATTTACCATGGTTATAACTAATATTTAATATTGGTGAATTGTGATTTTTTGATCGGTCAGCTGCTCAAGATTGGGATGCACTACATTTATACATTGCAAACAATCTTGATTGGATGAAGGTATCAATTGATAGATGTAAAGAACGTCATGGTGGTAGGTTATCATGGAAATAACTGTTTGAATTGGTGAGAGAAGCTCGTCATAATGGAGATTCTGATGTTACACAGAGGGAAATAGATTTAGCGTATTGTTTGAAAGATGGAAAGCAAAGCAAATTCACCCATTTTATTCAGTTATTTTATATTATATTAATGTGACTATAGGTGTTTTTTTTTCATATTATACTTTCCAAGTTATATAATTTTGTTTATTATTAATTGACAATGCATATTTTACATGTCTGACATATTGCAGTTGAAACACCACAAGGCCATGTGGTGCAATGGTCGTAAATTTCACATCAAACAACTAGATGAAACTAGAAAAAATTATGATAGTGGGATAACTGTAGTATTCTAGGTCACTAATGTTTCCTCTAGGAGCGACAGACGTCCTCAAGAATATGAAAATAGATACTATGGGTTTTTGAATGATATAATTGAGTGTGACTTTAATTCCTTCAAATTAGTTTTGTTCGATGTCAAATGGTATAGGTTACGAATGCATGAACATGATGAGGAAAGAACCATTATTCAACATGCCAACGGATTTCCGATGATTAAAACAACATTTTTTTAAAAAGAAAATGATCGCTATGTTTTTCCAAGTCAATGTGAACAAGTCTTTTACTCAAAGGTTCTAGGTAAGAGGGATTGGTCATTTATTGTTAGATATGATCCAAGAGGAAGACCAGTAAAGTATATTGTAGATGAAGAAGATGATATTGAAGAAGAAGATGATGTAGAGATAGAGCAGGAAGAATATGGGTCGACAAATGAAGAAGACGGAGAGCAGGTGATGTAGAGATAGAGATACAAGATGAGAAACAAGGCTAACAAGATACAATTACTTATCAACAAGGATAACAAGATACAATTACTTATCAACAATAATCAGTCAATGTTGCCTGAAGAAAGATACACAAGTGTCTTACCATAGGAACAACTGGGTACAAGTGTAAGGTCTCTGATAAAGCTACATGAAGATAGTGCATTTTATTCAATATTGTGTGTGTCAGACTTTGAGAAAATGTACTATTAGATTCTTCAATGGTCACACATTCATTCTCCTTGACCAGGTCATGAATTTCTTGAAGAATCCTTTTTTCAACATCTGGATTCTTGCAAAGCAAATGAAAGAACCAACAAAGAGTACTTGTAGTTGTGTCCCGACCAACTATCAGGAAATTTAGAATAATATTTCGTAGATACTTGTCAGGGTAATTCTCTGGTTGTTTCTCAGTGAATGCAATAAAGTGAGATAGTAAATCTGGTTTCACCTGTAAATATATTTGAAGGGAAATGACAGAGAAACAAAGTCCTGAGTACTAGCATTAGTAGACAGGTAAAATGTCAAAAGATAAGTTCCAAATCAAGACCAAGGTTGGTGTGGATATTCTCTTACATAGTTATTCTAGAGATAAATTTCTTGTTTTCTCCTCTGAATGACCTTATAGACAAAATCATCCATTGTTTTAATGTTATCCTTCATAGTGGCCTCTGAGATAATATTGAAGTATCTTTTTAATTTCCAAGCAACGTCAAAAAAACACCACATAAGCAAAGATTTTGCAGTATCAAAAGCCATTGCAAAAGATGTCTCTTCTTCGGAGTTGGTATTTGATAAGCCGTTGATGTCCACACCAAAGCCCAGTTTGCAGAATCCATCCATTGTTGATTCCAGTAAGAGACCCACATTCTTCCTATTCTATCTCTACATCACCTAATTATTCCTTATCTATCTCTATCTCTAGGTCTTCCACCCACTCGAAATCATGATCGCGAAATTCACCTAATTCCTAGGAGTGTTCCTCCTAACATCAGGCCATACAGATATCCTTATGCCCAAAAGAGTGAAATTGAACCCATGGTTGAAGACATGTTAGAGGTTGGCATTATTAGACCTAGCCAAAGTTCTTAGTCTGAACCAGTGGTAATAGTATTCAAGAAAGATAGATCATGGCGTATGTGTCCAGATTATAGAGAGCTCAACAAGATCACTATTAAAGATAAGTTTCTCATTCCCATCATTGATGAATTGTTAGATGAACTACATGGAGCAATCCATTTCAAAAAATTCGATCTCCATTCAAGGTATCATCAGATCAGAATGAAGGAAGAAGATATCCAAAAAACAACATTCCGAACTCATGAAGGCCATTATGAATTTTTGGTCATGCCTTTTGGCCTTACAAATGAACCTTCCACATTCCAAGGGTTGATGAATTCCATTTTCAATCCCTTCCTTCAAAAATTTATGTTAGTATTTTTTGATGATATACTAATCTATAGCAAGTCTTTGGAGGATCATG
>ML778743.1:16272-26454 GCA_009831015.1 Picea engelmannii
ATGTGCTTGATGAACAATGTGCTCAGCAAATTCCTAGACAAATTTGTACTGGTTTTTATTGACGATATATTAATTTACTCCAAGAATAGAGAGGAACATGAGGAACATCTTAGACTTGTGTTTCAAGTGCTAAGAGAACATCAGCTCTATGCCAAATTCAACAAGTGCGACTTTTTCCAGAAGCAGGTACATTACTTGGGCCATGTCATATCCGAAGAAGGAGTAGCAGTAGACCCTGACAAGATCAGGTCTATCATGGAATGGCCTACCCCAAAGGACGTTTCATATATCAGATCCTTTATGGGCTTAGCATGATACTATAGGAGATTTATAAAAGGATTCTCCAAGATTGGTTGTCCAATCACTGCCCTCCAGAAGAAGGGAGCTAAATTCACGTGGACACAAGAATGTGGAGAAATATTTCAATCCCTAAAACATCTACTGACCCATGCACCCGTGTTGAAGATCGTTGATCCCGAAAATGACTTCCTCATGTGCATAGATGCCTGCAAGGAAGGGATCAGAGGAGTCGTTATGCAAGGAGGAAGTGTAGTCTACTATGAATCCCGAAAATTGAATGAGCACGAAGTCAACTATGTGACCCATGACCTAGAACTGGCCACCATAGTGCACGCCTTAAAAATGTGGAGGCATTACCTCCTGGGAAGGAAATTTTTACTTATAACAGACCACTATGGATTGTGATATCTATTTTACCAACCAAAACTCAATGTTAGACAAGCTAAGTGGATGGCCCTTCTTAGTGAGTTTGATTTCGAAATCAAACATATCAAGGGAAAGGAAAATAAGGTGGTCGATTCTCTTAGCAAAAGTATAAAAATAATTCATCTGGCAGTGGTGAGCACCTGCGAGATGAATGCCAAGGAAAGAGTCAGGAATGCACAAGAAACAGACACATTCTTCCATACCGTGACCTCATACCTGGAGCAAGAACCCACAGGAATAAAGTATGAAGTCTACCAGATGATAGATGAAGGTCTGCTAACTTACAAAAACAGATTGTATATTCCAGAATGTGATGACTTGAAGAGGTTCATAATGGATGAACTACATAAAAGACCATATACTGGTCATCCCGGATACCAGAAGATGATCACAGCCACTGGGAAACAATTCTATTGGCCTGGATTGAATAAAGACATAGCTGAGTACTTAGCCAAATGCATAGAATGCCAACAGGTTAAAGTAGAACACCGACACCCAACAGGATTATTACAACCTCTACCAATCCCGGAATGGAAGTGGGAAACCATTTTCATGGACTTCATCACCGTATTACCAACATCGACCAAACAGAATGACACCATCATGGTAGTGGTGGATAAATTGAGCAAGTCTGCCCATTTTATCCCCATCAAGTTGACTTGCAAAGCAATAGACATCGCCAGCATATTCATGAAGGATATTTTCAGACTACATGGTATGCCTAAAGAGATAGTGTCTGACAGAGACATGAAATTTACTTCCAACTTTTGGAAATCTTTGATGGTTGGTCTGGAGACTAAATTACTGTTTAGCACAACCTATCATCCTCAAACCGATGGACAGACGAAAAGAGTGAACCAAATATTAGAAGACATGCTAAGGATGCATGTAATGCATCAACCCAAAAAGTGGGAAGATTACCTACCACTGGTGGAATTCGCCTACAACAATGGCTACCACAAATCCCTAAAGATGAGCCCTTTCGAAGTCCTCTATGGTAGACCGTGCAATACTCCAGTCAGTTGGAGTAATCCTGTGAACATAGTTACTATTGGACTCGACATGTTGAAAGAAATGGAACAACAAGTGATTCAGATAAAACAAAATCTAAAGGTTTCCCAGAACAGACAGAAAAGTTACGCCGACCAAAAGAGAACTCCGAGATATTTCAAGACGGGAGACCACGTATATCTCAGAGTTAGGCCCAGGAAGAGTTCCCTGAGGATGGGAGCTTGTGCCAAGTTGGCATCTCGGTATTGTGGACCCTTTGAAGTTCTAGATAGAGTGGGACCTATAGCCTATAGGCTAGCACTTCCTCCCACAGTGAAAGCACATAATGTTTTCCATGTTTCATTATTGAAGAGATATGTACATGATTCTAATCATATAATTGACTAGTCTGTGATCTAGGTAGAACCAGAGGGAGAATTCCTACCAGAACCTCAATGCATACTGGACAGAAAGGCAACCCCACTCAGGAACAAAACCATTGCACAAGTCAAGGTGCAATGGAAACATTTTGGCCCATATGAGGCTACATGGGAAATGGAAGATGCCATGAAACATGCATATCTGATTTTGTTTACTTCTGTACATACACATCTTGTTGATGGATAGAACATAGAGGACGATGTTCCTTTAAGGGGGAGGGAATTGTAACACCCTGTTTTCCCTAGTCTGTAAAAATAATTATATTGGCCAAGAACTATGGCAAACTCAAAGACGTGAATGTTTGATTTGACGGACCTTTGTATAAAAGGTCGATGAATGTAAATTATGTTATGAATATGTGTTGCATGACTGTTGGGAGGGGGATGTGCTAAAAGAGACCACGATGGCTAATGAGAGGTGGTGGAAGGGACCTGGAATGGTTGCGTTAACTTCCACTGAGCCAGTACTGTACTGGTTTATACTTGCTCACAAACCAAAGCAGCTGTCTGATCCTGGAATGGATTTCCCGCCAGATTGGTAGGTGGAGAGGCTCCTCAAGAGTTAAATGAGGGGATGGGGGTGAACTGCCCATCCGTAACAGCCCTCAGACCTGACCATAGACGATAGAATTCGCGCCACACACAACCTTGTAGACATAAACTGGCAAAAGAGAAAATGTGGTAAGGGAGAGAGTAGTGCGCGAGACGGGGATCGCGAAAGAGACTGGAGAAACCCTGGAAACACAGGGAGTTATGAATACCAGGAGAAGGAGAGTAAACTTCGTCTTGGATTATTTTCCTGCATCGAGAGAAGGAGAGAAACCTTCGTCCTCAATTTCTGTTGAGCTGGAAATAGGAGGCTGAACCTCAAAGCATTGTGGTCTAGCTTGGGGGTGGCTAGTGGTAAATTCATTTGGAGTCACTAAGCCTATGGTTGGGTGGAAATGAACACCCATATCAACAGTTGCATCACGCCTGGTAGATTTGATAAGTGTTTTATACCTTGTATTTCGACCTGAATATCATGAATGCATGCTTGTGTTTATATGCCCATAATAATTTCTATGTAGAATGATTGCCTGGTGTTTTAAATTGGAAATAATGGATGCATGTGTATGCTTATATGTCATCGTTGGTTTCTGTACAAATGGTTAAGTATGGGGCCATAAGGGTATCTCTCTAAGGTCTCAGAGTCGTGGGAGTTTGAAGCCCCAAGAAGTTGAATTTCGTGATTCAAGCTTATAAGGGATAACAAGCCCAATTATAGAAAGAGAGAATACCTTATCATTCGGTTGACGAACGGTCGGAATCCTTTCGGGAATACCCCAGATATGTCGAGACCGGTGGATCTAGAGGAGGAGCGTAGGCATTAACACCTTGACACTTTCAGCCTTCGCATGTAGCGATGGTATCCAGGACCGTAGATCCAAGGATCTAATGGAGCCCTATTGACCGTCGATCTTAGCCTTTGTATAGGCAGGAGAGTAGCATTTCACTGACTCACGACTTGGAGTGGTCAAGGGTAGGGCTGCATGAACTCATGATTCACGAGATCGCGACGTGATCGTGACCGTTGGATCAAAGGCATGGGAGAACCGTTGGATCAGAACCTTCATGGGTATCGCCTATTGGGGGTTCGGAACTTGAGAGAGTTTTTTTTTTTATTGTAGAAGTTGCGAAGTGCCGAGCGCCGAGGGCTCGTGTAAACACGTAACCCATCCATAAGTGTGGACCGCGTGGTTGACAGGTGGCGTAATGACAAGCGCCCAGATAAAGGTGGGAACGAGTGACGGGTGATGGACACATGTCGCCTGGGAAGGAGTCAACCCAATGTTGACTCACCGTATCTCGAGAACTCATGAAGGAGGAGCATCAGGGCTCAACACTCCAATTTGCGAAGTCCCAAGATGCGAGTAGCACTAGTATTTAGCCTATGAAGCGGGTAATTGGTGGTGGACACATGTCACACTAGGAAAGAGTCAACCCACTGTTGACTTATTGTGGCTCGGGGTTTCGCAGGATGAAGAAGCTGCACCTTGATCACTAAGGCCGTGAAACGTCGAGAGCCGAGGTCTCGTGCAACGGGCATTGAGAGCCGAGGTCTCGTGCAACGGGCGACGACGACACAGCTCGTGAGCAGAGTATAGCGGGGTTGACAAGTGGCGTGTGCGCATCGTTTTGGAAAAGTCCATGCAACATTGACCTATCGTGTCACGGGGATTTGCAAAGGAGGAGCACGAAAGCTCAACACCTCAACTGGAAAGGTTGCGAGTGGTGCTAGTGTTTGGCCTAGCCTACAGTTACATGTAGCAGGCGCTAGTGAGGAGGGAGCCATACCCGTATAGCATCTCGGGTATCGGTGTTTGGAGAAAGGGGAGTCGAGAGTCTTGATTCCCGACTCACGAGTTGCGAAAGACGCTTGCGCTAAGGCCAGCTTGTGGTCGTTTGGAGGAGGATAAGGAAAGAGAGGGTCTACGCTAGGCCCCATAGAAGTCTCGAGGATTCTATTCCTCGAAGAAAAAGACAAAAAATCTAAGTTGTTGTAGTGGGTGTGTGACACACATCCACTCCTTCTACTTTGACCCTTGGTGCAGGTATGTCGATTACCCAAGTGACATTATGATCATTCTGTCCTTAATGTCTGTGGGTTTGGAGGCTCCCCAAAAATTGCCTCTCTTAAAGCTCTTTTCTTCCTCGTCAACCTTGACCTCATTTTTCTGCAAGAAACCCTGGTATGTAGAGATAAAGCTCTTAAGTCTTTCCTTTAGTGTGTCCCTTCTTGGTTTGCGGTGGCACTGGACCCTTGTGGACGGTCGGGGGGTTTGTTGAGTGGCTGGAACCCTGACTATGTTGAGCTCTCTGCACTTGACACTCGTGTCGGTATCCTCCTGGAAGGTAGGATTAAACAGACAATGGCCTCAGTTAAGTTATTGAACTATTGCGCCCCTTATAAAGATAGAGAATTCTTTTGGAACACTCTACTACAGTCGGGGATTTTGCAAGAAGGAAATCTTATTATTGGCGGAGATTTAAATTTCACACTGTCAACTCGTGAGATATGGGGAAATTCTCCCAAGGAGGACCCACTCTCAGACTTTTTCACAAAACTACTTCATTTTTCAGGTTTGGTTGATGTTCAACCCACTAAACTGTCTCCTACGTGGCGAAATGGTAGAGCAGGGAAAAAAGGAATATCAAAAAGGCTGGACCGGTTCTTAATAGCATACACACTTCTCAACTACTCACACAAACTCATAACTTGGGTTATTAATTCAACAATATCAGATCACAATTCGATTTGTTTTCAACTGGACTCCTTTGAACGACACTCCCCTCCTCCTTTCAAATTCAATTCAACTTGGATAAGTGATCCATATTTTATTTTAATGGTAAAGAACACTTGGAATTCTATGGGCCATTGGACAAATACTTCATCCATTTACTGTGCAACAAATTGCAGTAGCTGAAAAAAACTGTGATTCGTTGGCAACGTGACAAGAAATCACAACATCAATCGGAACTGTTTCTTATTGATTCTAATATCGAAGAAATCTTTGTCAGCTTTCCGTCACAGATCTTTGGACAGGACGATTTGGACACACTTAAATTTCTCAAGCAACAAAAGGAGCAGATTTTGGAAAAAGAAGAAAATTCTTGGCGTCTTCGGAGCAGAGCCATTTGGATAAACAGTGGAGATAAGAACACCAAATATTTTCATAAATTTTCCAACATGCGCAGGTCAAGGAATACTATTTGGGATATCGAAGATGATTTAGGTGTTAAGCATACAAATGAGACCGAAATAAAAAAGATCGCCTTTGAACATTTTAAAGATCAGTACAAAGCCATCGAGGATGAGGATCTTAGAAGCTAGATCAAGGTAATTGATCGACTTCTTATTTTCTTTAACTCGACTGACTGTGAAGAAATAGAGAAAGTTGTCACAATGGAGGAAGTTAGAGATACAATCTTCAAAATGCCCAAAGATAAAAGCCCTGGCCCAGATGGTTGGACACATGAGCTTTTTCAATCTTTCTTTGAGATATTGGGGAAGGAACTCCATTCAACTATTGAAGAATCTAGACTGACGAGGTATATTTCGGGCACACTCAATGCTACTTTCTTCACACTAATCCCTAAAGTCAATAAGCCATCAAACTTCCACGACTTCAGGCCTATAGCACTATGCAATTTTGTTTATAAGGTCATCTCCAAGATTATAGCTACAAGGATTAAAACAAAGCTGTCAGTATGTATCTCACATGAGTAGTTTGGTTTTCTAAAGGACCGTTTAATATTTGATGCAGTTGGCATAGCACAAGAATGTTTACATTCAGCCAAAATAAAGAAACTTAACACCATTATCCTTAAATTGGATCTGAAAAAAGCTTACGATAAGGTAAGCTGGAATTTTCTTCGACTGTTACTAGTCAAGATTGGATTAAGCTGGGAAATCACACAGTGGATAATGGCATGTGTTTCCAATATAAATATGGCAGTATTAATCAATGGATCTCATACATAATTCTTAACAGTCATTATGGATTAAGGCAAGGTTGCCCCCTCTTTCCACTTTTATTTCTTCTGGTTGTGGAATGTCTTAGTAGACTTTTGAAGGAAGCAGTTGAAAAAGGTACATTTCATGGACTCAAAGTTGCCTCCTCCAACTTTGTATCATATCTACTCTTTGTAGATGATGTCTTAACCCTGGGAAGGGGGGAATTAAAAGATTGGCTGGTTTTTAAATCAATCATGACCATGTTTTGTACATCTTCAGGTATGGAGGTGAACTGTCACAAATCGGTTTTTTTAGCACAGAATGTTGAGTCCAACATCAAACAAAGTCTAACCCAAGCTTTCAACATCCCAATTATTAACTTGGAGGAAGGTATGAAATACTTAGGTTTTTTCTTAAAACCTAATGGATACAGATTAGTGGATTCGCAATGGATGATAGAGAAAGTCGATAAAAGGATAAACTGTTGGACTTCACATTGGTTCTCTCTAGGTGGAAGATTGGTGTTAGTAAAAGTTGTTCTTCAAAGCATACTAGTGTATTGGTTCAGTTTAGCAAAATTTCCCATCACTATCATCCACAAAATCCAACAACTTATGGCAAAATTTCTTTGGAGAGGAGCAAATAAAACTACAAGATTTCATCTATACAAGTGGCAATCCATTGCTTCCCCCAAGGAATTAGGGGGATGGGGTATAAGGAATATTTATTGGTTTGCCAAGTCATTAGCCGCAAAATCATGTTGGAGGGGGATATCTGGAAATTGTTTTTGGAGCCAAATTCTTAAAGGAAAATATTTAAAGGGTGTAGATTTGATTTCTTAGTTAAGAAAAGGCAACTTCAAGTACCCAACAACCTCCAACTTTTGGAATTTTTTTATGAATTCTATACATCTCATAAATCAGTGGTTAGCCTGGCAGATTGGGAATGGTAAATAGGTCATGCTTGGCAAGGATCCCTTCATTCGTGATAACACTACATACAAGCTCTCAGATTCCCTTATACAAAATCTCAATAAAAATGGTATTTATTCCTTAGCACAAGCTGTTGTACTTAATATAGCCGACAATTCTCAGCATTGGATAAATTCCAGCCATCTTAATTTATCCGAAGATTTGTCATTGGAATGGGAAAATTTTACTACAGGTTTGAAAAGTAATGGAATCACCCTTAATCATTCAAACGACCAACTTACGTGGTCTTGGAACATAGCAACTGTAACAGTTACAACAGATTCAACTTATCAATGTATTGTTTTTACTTCACATTCTGGGGACCTCAAATGGTGGTATAATCCAATCTGGAAAATTAATATACCAAGCAAAGTCATATGCTTCATGTGGCTAAGTTTAACAGATAGGATTTTAACTGGTGCAAATTACAAGAAAAGGGGAGGAATAGGACCTGTTGTATGTTCCTTATGCCTATAGGATGTTGATACAACATAACATTTATTAATCCACTGTGAAGTTACAAAAAACATTTGGAAAGGAATCTTAAAAGCAATAAATTGTCACGAAGAATGGAGGCATACTACCATAGAAAACAAACTATTTCAATGGTTTATAAAATATCCAGACTTGAAATACATCCCTTTCCTGGTTAGCTGGAGAATTTGGAAATACAAAAATAAAGTGCTATTTGAAAATTGGAAAAGAGAGGATGACAAAATCATCTCCAGCATACTACTTGACATCCATGATTACAAAAGCAAAGGTAAGGGGGAAAAAATGGATTATTTAGTAAATCCAATTTTTTTTTATGAGATTCCATTTGGTTTTTTGATAGAGCATTAGTTTATGACATTTGTGGAGCTGACATCTTCATAAAAATAAATGCATATCATGTTTATAAATCATACTTTGCAAGAGAGAAGGGAAACAACATGAAGACTGAACTCTTGGGACTGTGGGGTTTACTTTTTTTTCCTCAGAAACTATCCATAAGGAATATGATGGCAACGGGGGATTCCAATGTCACTATCGATTGGATAAATGGAATCACAAATCTGAATCTGTTATATCTGTTCAGTTGGAAAGAGCAAATTAAAAGACTTAAAGATAATTTTGAAGGAATTCAGTTCATGCACATCCACAGAGAATTCAATTCAGAAACTGACAAACTCTCCAAGAAAGGTGTGGACAACACTTTGGGATGGTTTTATTATGAAGAATTCTACAAAGAGGATGGCATAAACACAACAAACTTCAAGATTTTCTAATGTAGCTATACAATGAAGATATATAGTAGCCAAAAGATTACAAGGAAGACTTCTTTTTCAATGTATAAGCAATATAAATATGTTTTATAATTTTATATGACAACTATCAATAGAATCGATACAATACTAGATCAGTTTTTAGTTTGAACAAAAACTAGATTATAAGAAGTTTTTTCAAAATATCTTGATCTTTATCTGTTTTTCCAGTGTGAAAAAAAATGTCATCATGTATTAAAATATATAAAAAAAATATATTGATGTTTTCCTATCTCAAACATTACAAACTCTGAAAAATTATATAGTCAACCACAACTAATATGAGGTCAACCATGAACTACCCTAGCCTTCCGCAAGGACTAATAACTCCTTTTGGAGGTTGGAATTTTAGAATTTCTAAATTAACCTAGAACATTAACTTAAAAATATGCCTTCCAGTTTTCACAAATTTTGAAAGTTTTAAATCGTTTCAGAGTGAGTAAAAATCTTTGAGATAGAGTTTTCAAAAATTCCGAAAGTTTTAAATCGTTTCGGAGTGAGTCAAAATCTTTGAGATAGAATTTTATGGAAGAAATTCCATAAAAGTATAACTGTAAACAACTTTCAGCCAAATTTAAATTTAATACGAATTTCAGGGAAATTTGTCCACCGACTCCGGTTTGGACGACCGGGTCGCATAAATTGTCAACAGATACTTAAGTCGGCCAACTAAATCCAACAGCTTTACCATAGCTGTCGAGGGCAGGACTTCACATTATCTTACAGCAATAATGTAGTACAGAAGTCCAGCAATAATGTAGTATTTGCTTTAATAAATGAGGTTACAGTTTTTCGCTGAAGTGCTCGAGCGACACGTCTGGATTTCAGAGCGGCTCCAACAAAATAATTGAATGACTCCTGTAACATTTCAGGAAACACTTTACATCACATCACATGGCATGAATACACCCTGCAGGAAAGAGCGCTGTGGGAGTTTATTGGTTCCTGCCATAAAAAATATTTAATTGCAACCACCAGACATTAATTTCATTTAGTTGGTATGGATAATGGGAGTAGTTGATATGGTACCAGCAGGTTTGAAATTTGGAAAAAAAGTTCATTTGTCAATATATAAGTATATCGATATTTTTGTAAAAAAAATACAAATAAAAATGATTTAATCAATTTTAGAAGTGTTGAGTGGGGAATTTTTCTAAGGATAACTTTAACCGTAAGAGGATTTGATTTCCTCCTTAGGTATAGGAGTTGTACATGTTGTGTTTTTATAGAGTATGAAACATTTTTATATCTCT
>ML778743.1:26554-43573 GCA_009831015.1 Picea engelmannii
GCGTTTACTACTTTGGATATAAATTTTTGCTCGACTTTAGAATGAGGTGATTAATTTGAATAAGAAAGGAGAGTCTGAGGAACACCTTCTCTAGAACATGTTTAATTTTTCTAAATATCTCTGTTTGGTCCCTTGAAATCGAAAGCCCTAACTATGGTTCTAGGAGATCCTTTAGTTAAAAATGTGATAGGTAAGAATAAAAACTCATTTATCTTCAATTTGGATTTGGGTATTTGAGTTATATTTGTGAGGTCTACTTTGCATTATAACACTTTATTCTACCCAAAAAATCTCATTAACCCATACCTTATATTGGGAGAACTAGTCAAATCAATTTATTTGCATGCCCAAAACTCAATAATTGTGATTCGCTAAGTAACATAGGATTGATAAAGGAGACTGTAATGCTTAGCTAGCTTGACTTAGCGATGGACCGGGATAATGACGAAGTCGTCTTTAGCTCGTGTTTCCGTCGAGGGTGTTGATGTTCATTCTTTTTAGTGTTCGTACTTGGACTGGCAATCATTAAATGTACTTATCTCTTATATCTATGTCAACAGGTGACTTCTCTTTATTTGCAATCATGAATGATATTATTAGTTTCACATAATCGAGGCATAATGTAAAATGTTGATATAATTTGTGTATTATTTAAGATAAGGGAGTTTCTAATGGGTTCACATAATGACATATGCTTATAGCTGCTCTTTACACACTCCTAGAAGCTTTTTCTTAAAAACAAGACGTATAGTTAAGCTACATAAGAAAAAAAAGATGTATTACCACTCTTGAATTATTAATCTTTATGAGATGACTTTGTACTCATTTACACTCATTATTGACTTAGCATGTTTAGTTGGGTCTGCTAGTGTCAGGCGGGATGTAGACACCTCCATGTTCCTCATAACAGTCGCCAGCCCTGAGACCTTAAATGGTTAAAATCGATGGGAACCTGGGCTTGAGCATTGCTTATGTGTCTTGGAGGTCCTAACCATTGCAGGGTAGGACGAGAGGGTAGTCAGCCTTATTTATTGTCGATTGATTGTCGTTCTTTGCATGCAGATACTTGATGTCTGTCTTAGGTCGTCATGTAGTGTTCATCATTGTATGCGTCTTGTTCGTCGTCATAGGGAGACGCAGAGTCGAATGTGTTTATTTCCCTTGTACACGCATGTACACACATTAAAAAAAAAATGCACTTGTTATATGAGGTTTGTCGTCGTAACGAGGAGGTTCGTTACAATTTGAGATTACACTGATTAAAATATAAACTGATTACACTCTAACTTTGACGTAACAATATTTACTTGAAAACCTAAAAGAATACAACAAGCAGTCTCTGCACATACACATACAACAAGCATGCAATGCAACACAAATCAGTCTATGCGCAGACAGATATAGCAAGCATGCAATGCTTAACAATGTTTCCAAAGAGACTGGAATGGAAAATTTTGGTGTGGTAAGAACTATAGGGACGGGGCCGTATTCGACCCTCTCCATGTACAGGGACATGGTCGAATATATCCATGTTTGGCCCTATCCCTATACATGGACAGGGCCATATTCGACCCTGTCCATGTACAGGGACAGGCATGAACCATCTCTATGTATATTCAGATTGTTTACTTGTTTGTATTTAATGACATTTTATTTACAAAGTGTGTAGTCCCATGAGCCTCCTTTTAGTTGTTCATTTTCATTTTTTCTTCAATTACATTGTTCAGTTATTTTATTTTTATTACATTGATGTTCTAAGGTGTTTTACAGCATCCGGTGTTTGAATCTTAGGACTATGATTTTTTAATTATACAATGTTATTTACTCTCTTTGCTATATCTAATCAAGATTTATGTCTTTTCAGCCATATATAAGTCATCTTAGTCTCTGATTAAGTCAATTTCTTTCTAAATTTACCACATGCCAAGGGAAATTCTTTGAATTTCTTTGAAGGTATAATTCTAGTAATGTCTAGTCTTATAATTCAAGAGTCTCCAAACTAAGGTGGGTATTAAATTTTTGATCCCCTCCAGGTACCTAAATTCAAGACTATTGTTGCTACTGGAAATTCTCTAATTCTCGAGAAGAGCATAAGAGACTGTTGGCTCAGATCAAGAATTTCATAAAGAGAGATCAAGACCCGAGGTTTCATTTGTCTAGTAAGGAATCAAGGTCATGGAGATGAAAAACTAAAGACTAAAATTGAAGTTCAATAGTTGCTGAAAGAATATGCTAATTCCTCAGCTAGAAAAAATGATAAAGTTCCAGTTTCAGATTCAACAAAATAAGGTATTCCTCGCTAGAAGTAAGTATGTTTCCATATTCATAAATGATGTAATCGTTGAGAGAGATTTCAATCATTTTTATCATGGTCAGAAGGAGCAATTGTAAGAAACTTGATCTACAAAACCACAGGAGAATTCGTATAAATAGGTTACTTCTAGCAGCGTTCAAAAAGGAATGAATTGTCTCTGTTTAAAGCTATAAGATGAATATCTAGTCCAGTGAATCATGCTCGGAGGCAACTACCAACTCCTGAGCCAAAGACGATACATAACAAGAAGGGGAACAAAATTATTTGTAGATATAAAAGTTGTTATTTGTTTGGAGGGTAGAAAGGTTCAATATACGAGCTTCGGGATCTACCTCTATACAGTACAAGCATGCCATTGAGTTATGTCTAGTCATATGGAGGGTTGAGGTTGAATATATATAGCGTTAGGCACTGGCCTTGTCAACACTCTAATACTAAACAATTTAAAATTTAAAATCTAACTCTAATAATTTAATACTAACACTAACTATTTAAATCATAAAATTTAAAAATATTCTAAACTAAACGCTCACAACACCAACGTTCGCCCGCCCTCAGCACCAACGCCGGCCCTAATATGGCCTTGTCCATGTACAGGGATAGGCCCGAATTTGGGCCTATCTCTGTACATGGACAGGGTCGAATACGACCATGTCAACACTCTAACACTATACAATTTAAAATCTAAAATCTAACTCTAACAATTTAATACTAAGACTAACTATTTAAATCATAAAATTTAAAATTATTATCACTAAAATTACCTGGACCAAACGGTCGCAACACCAACATCCTTTTGCCTGCAGCACCAATGGTCATCCGCTACTCCAACGTCCTCCCGCAACAACAACGTCCACTAGCACCAAGACATGCACCTAGCGTTATCACCTAACCAACACCTAATGCTATCACCTAACCAACAATTTGGGAAAACTATGACAGGCGCGATGTGGGTAATATATAAACCTTTTTTTGGTTGAAAGGTTCTTTCGACTGAAAAGATGTTACCGGATGAAAAAAAATCCGTCCGGCTAAAATTGTACACGAAAATTGAGGGCGTCGTCACGGTACTATTCGATTTGACGTTCAAAGGTTCATCCGAAACATTTTTCGGCCGAAAAAGAAGGACTTTCGTTCGAAAGAAGTATTAGTTTGGCCGAAAAAAGGTCTCTAAGAATTTTGGAGACCCGATTCTCACAAAAGTGTTACCCACCTTCATGATTTTACCCCTAGGTAAAATCCTCAATTTCACCTACATTTCACTTCAATCCATATCCTAGAAGATGCATGGTACCTTTTGTCTACGATTCCCTAAGTCCTAAACGATATTTACCCTCAAAATCTCATATTTCCACTTTTTCCACTGTGAACACACACCTAACTAGTTTGGGATAGTTTAATTAAAATTAAAAAATCCTAAACCTTAGGTTGAGTGCCTAATATTGGCCTATTAGTACTTCATTGTTCTAATTCTTTGTTGAGGGCTTTTCCCTAAGTTTTTCTTGCTAATTTGTCATTAGGGGTTATAACTTAAATCCATGGGATACACATGAGACTAGGTGCTCCCCCTTTTGGCACATATCTTGAGGCAAAAACACATGACAAAAATCCAATTCATTCCCACCTTAGGCTAAGCCTTGTTCACACATGCCAAGTCACTCATGTTTTGTTCTTATCCTTCGACACAAGATTTGAGGAGTTAGTTGAGTCTCGAGTTCACTAGGAGAACTATTTACCCATGCACTCTAGGGTTTTGACCCTCCACCTCATCCACCTTATCCACTCATGCACACATCCATAGGTGGTGCACCCCGCTATGAGGATATATCCACTTCTTGCATAACCTTGTTCACACCTTGCACACATGTGAAGTGACTAGTGATGGTTTTACTTAGTCAAAGGGCTCCCATTTGCACATATTTTGAGGATATCAAATGAAATTGATGAAGACCCATTTGAACAAGTGTCAAGGGCACCCCTTCTGGGGTGAGAACTTCATGGTTGACTAGGTAAAAGTGGGAATAAATGCACATTCTTCAAGGGCACACTCATTCTCTCTCTTCGAGGGTGAATTCATGCATGGTGGAGGTTTAAATGTGAACACAAAGCAAAATTCTATGTGTTTATTTTAGTCAAAGTGGTCCACAAGGCACAAGTCCAAGCGAACACTTGCTAAATGATTATTTTAGAGCTTTCTTGATCAAAGGGCTTCTAAAAAGAGCACTCAAGCTTTACACTTGACATTGACATACATTTCTAGAGGAGCGTCCTCGTAAATAAACCTTTACACATTGAAAACTACTCATTTTCTTGGAATTTTTCCATCCTAAAATAATAATATTATTTGAAGGCGGTTATTTCTAGGAAAATGTCGTCATCATGAAATTTTACACTTGGCATTCATGCACACCTATTGGAAATTCACCCTACCTATTTCACCAAGCCTTTTATTATTATTTTGAACATTAGGAGACAAATGGAATCCAAATTTTACGTTTGCATGAAGATAAGGGTGGAAGAAGGTGACATGTGGCACTAGAATCATATGGAACATTATATCCAAGCACTTTTCTATGGGCTCTGGACCTAATTCACCCACTTAAGTAGATGTTCTAAATATTTTAGTATTTTTTTCTTGGAGAAGCTCATAAGAAAATAATATTTATTTGAATAAGAATTAGAGCTCAAATCTATATAAGGATTTCCTATCTCCATTTGTAAGATGGATTGAATTAGTGGAGAATAATGGGAAGAAGCTTGCCTTACCTTTGCAAAGCTATTGTGTAATCTTTTCTATTCCTTAAATATTTGTTCAAGGGTACTGTGGAAGAGGGTTTGATATTTCAAGTCTTCATTGAGGAAGGGTCTATCACAAAGCAAGCAATGCAAGTGAGGTATGACTTGTGATCTATTTCATATCTTTGTGAAGTTTTAGGCTAGATCTATTGTATTAGGGGTGAATATCTTAGGGTTTTACTTCCTTACGCTAGGTTTAGTTTGAAATTTTAAGTTTGTAATACTTGGGTTAAGTTCTTTAGGATTACTCTTACATAGTTCAACTTTCTTAGTTTGATGTTCACCAAGCAATTTTTCAAGATGTTTGGGGACTTTAAACATCAAAGATAAGAGGAAAAATACTCAAGGTAGCTTAGACCCCATAGCCCAAGCAAGATAGGCATTGGTTTCCCATTCGTTTATCGCCCCAAACCCATATTTTAGATTTACATAATTTTACCATTACAATTGTGGCTAGGTTCTCTTTACTCCCACTCCTACTACACTAAGTGAGCCTAGTTAACCTATAGGGAAGCTCCCTTAACTAGGAAACTTTTCATGAGTTCGAGTCTGAAGTGCAGGGGAGAGTTGGTGATGTGACAATGGCAAAACTCTTGAGTTCCACAAGGCTAGCACCCATATTTGGGACTTAGAGAAAAGGCGTTGCTTTGCACGGTAACAAATACCATCATGACTTTTCATACCTGAGCTTATGTGTATATGGCCATTTTTGGGTTGGAATTATTACTTTATTCTTCCCATTCGTATTCCTTACCTTTCAAATTTTAGGTTCTGATTACAATGAATTGCTAACACTCCATAAAATCTTATTCCACCTATGAAATGTTGGTTTCGTATCTCATATTCAGGGAATCTACATTTTCACATTGATCGAATGCATATAAACTAACTTATTCAATCCAATCTCAATATAATGATGTACTTTTCAGCGGTGGTATTAAGCAATTTTTATTGCAAACAACAATGATTGTATAGCATCATCTCTTATAGAGTTGATTGATGTATCTCAACCACCACTTTCTTCTTCCCATTCATATTCCTCCCCTTTCAAATTTGAGGTACTTATTACAATGAATTGCTAACACTCAATAAAAGTTTATTCCACCTACAAAATGTTGGTTTCACATCTCATATTTAATGAATCTACCTTTTCACAATAAAACAACTTACTTTTTGCATCTTCACTTTCAAGTGCAATTACTAGTAGTAAGATTGTTATTAGTAGTAGTAGTTACATTTTCCATATGCCTCATTGTCAAATAACATAATGGTGTTGATTGTTGATTGAGATATGTCAACCACATTTAGTTGTGTGGTTGTACTAGTATATTGACATATAACGATATTTACAAATTTCAACATTGCTTTCAAATTAAATTTTGGTTGTGCTAGTATATTGACATATGGAGAGATTTACAAATTTCAACTTTGCTTTCAAATTAAATTTTGGTTATGTTATTAAATAGATTTTATAGCACACGCCATTTTAGTTTGGAATGGAAATCACATTTTKAAGGTGCTTGAAACACATTAAAATATAAAAAAAAAAAACTACACTCTAACAGYCACAAAAACAAAATTATATAATTAATGTACAACCCTTTTTACCCTTTTCTTTTGAACCTCATGTCATCATGTCATCCCTATGAAGAAGTATCCACATTAAGAARGAAGACTAGATTAGAAAAAGATTTGRCTAACTGTTCTACGAAATGATTTTTTTCACCAAAATGRAGAGATATAAAAATGTTTCATACTCTATAAAAACACAACATGTACAACTCCTATACCTAAGGAGGAAATCAAATCCTCTTACGGTTAAAGTTATCCTTAGAAAAATTCCCCACTCAACACTTCTAAAATTGATTAAATCATTTTTATTTGTATTTTTTTTACAAAAATATCGATATACTTATATATTGACAAATGAACTTTTTTTCCAAATTTCAAACCTGCTGGTACCATATCAACTACTCCCATTATCCATACCAACTAAATGAAATTAATGTCTGGTGGTTGCAATTAAATATTTTTTATGGCAGGAACCAATAAACTCCCACAGCGCTCTTTCCTGCAGGGTGTATTCATGCCATGTGATGTGATGTAAAGTGTTTCCTGAAATGTTACAGGAGTCATTCAATTATTTTGTTGGAGCCGCTCTGAAATCCAGACGTGTCGCTCGAGCACTTCAGCGAAAAACTGTAACCTCATTTATTAAAGCAAATACTACATTATTGCTGGACTTCTGTACTACATTATTGCTGTAAGATAATGTGAAGTCCTGCCCTCGACAGCTATGGTAAAGCTGTTGGATTTAGTTGGCCGACTTAAGTATCTGTTGACAATTTATGCGACCCGGTCGTCCAAACCGGAGTCGGTGGACAAATTTCCCTGAAATTCGTATTAAATTTAAATTTGGCTGAAAGTTGTTTACAGTTATACTTTTATGGAATTTCTTCCATAAAATTCTATCTCAAAGATTTTGACTCACTCCGAAACGATTTAAAACTTTCGGAATTTTTGAAAACTCTATCTCAAAGATTTTTACTCACTCTGAAACGATTTAAAACTTTAAAAATTTGTGAAAACTGGAAGGCATATTTTTAAGTTAATGTTCTAGGTTAATTTAGAAATTCTAAAATTCCCACCTCCAAAAGGAGTTATTAGACCCTGCGAAGGCCAGGGTACTCTAGCAATCAGTTCATGGTTGACCTCCTATTAGTTTTCGGTTGATTATATAATTTTTCAGAGTTTGTAAATATTTGAGATAGGAAAACATAAATATATTTTTCTATATATTTTAAAACAGGAAGGTTTTTTTTTCACACAGGAAAAACAGATAAAAATCAGGATATTTTCAAAAAACTTCTCATAATCTAATTTTTGTTCAAACTAAAAAATATTCTAGTTTTTGTTCAAACTAAAAACTGATCTAGTACTGTATGGATTCTATTGACAGTTGTCCTATAGAATTACAAAACATATTCATATTGCTTATACATTGAAAAAGAAGTCTTCCTTGTAATCTTTTGGCTACTTTTTGGCTACTGTATATCTTCATTGTATAACTACATTAGAAAATCTTGAAGTTTGTTGTGTTTATGACATCTTCTTTGTAGAATTCTTCATTATACAACCATCCCAAAGTTTTGTCCACGCCTTTTTTGGAGAGTTTGTCAGCTTCTGAATTGAATTCTCTGTGGATGTGCATGAACTGAATTCCTTCAAAATTAGCTTTAAGGTTTTTAATTTTCTCTTTCCAACTGAGCAGATATAACAGATTCAGATTTGTGATTCCATTTATCCAATCGATAGTGACATTGGAATCCCCCGTTGCCATCATATTCCTTATGGATAGTTTCTGAGCAAAAAAAAGTAAACCCTACAGTCCCAAGAGTTTAGTCTTCATGTTGTTTCCCTTCCCTCCTGCAAAGTATGATTTATAAACATGATGTGCATTTATTTTTATGAAGATGCCAGCTCCACAAATGTCACTAATTGATGCTCTATCAAAAAAACCAATTGGAATCTCATTAAAAAAACTGGATTTAGTAAATAATCCATTTTTCCCCCTTACCTTTGCTTTTGTAATCATGGATGTCAAGTAGTATGCTAGAGATTATCTAAGCTGTTATGATACATACCCGAATAAGTCTACAAGGTAAGGTCTTGCTTGATTCACATAGATAAGGCATTGCAAGAAGGGGTCTCCTGGCTGGTAGGTTATCCCAACCCTATCATTTTCACTCGGTAAGTAAGTTGAGTAAGGATAGGTACGTTTAGTGGCCACGTCCATATGAAGTAGCGAAGTTATGGCCAAGAAATCAGGAGTGAATTGACCAACTCCAAACCCCATAAATCACCCCGATCATATATTAGAATATAGAAAGGGTAAATCCGATTTTGTCATCCTCTCTTTTCCAATTTTCAAATAGCACTTTATTTTTGTATTTCCAAATTCTCCAGCAAACCAAGAAAGGGATGTATTTCAAGTCTGGATATTTTATAAACCATTGAAATAGTCTGTTTTGTATGGTAGTATGCCTCCATTCTTCACGACAATTTATTGCTTTTAAGATTCCTTTCCAAATGTTTTTGTAACTTCACAGTGGATTAATAAATGTTATGTTGTATCATCATCTTGTAGGCATAAGGAACATGCAACAGGTCCTATTCCTCCCCTTTTCTTGTAATTTGCACCGGTTAAAAGCATATCTGTTAAACTTAGCCACATGAAGCATATGACTTTGCTTGGTATATTAATTTTCCAGATTGGATTATACCACCATTTGAGGTCCCCAAAATGTGAAGTAAAAACAATACATTGATAAGTTGAATCTGTTGTAACTATTAGAGCTGCCATGTTCCAAGACCACGTAAGTTGGTCGTTTGAATGATTAAGGGTGATTCCGTTACTTTTCAAACCTGTAGTAAAATTTTCCCATTCCAATGACAGATCTTCGGATAAATTAAGATGGTTGGAATTTATCCAATGCTGAGAATTGTCGGCTATATTAAGTACAACAGCTTGTGCTAAGGAATAAATACCATTTTTATTGAGATTTTGTATAAGGGAATCCGAGAGCTTGTATGTAGTGTTATCACAAATGAAGGGATCCTTGCCAAGCATGACCTGTTTACCGTTCCCAATCTACCCACTAATTTATGAGATGTATAGAATTCATAAAAAAATTCCAGAAGTTGGAGGTTATTGGGTACTTGAAGTTGCCTTTTCTTAACCAAGAAATCAAATCTACACCCTTTAAATATTTTCCTTTAAGAATTTGTCTCCAAAAACAATTTCCAGGTATCCCCCTCCAACATGATTTTGCAGCTAATGACTTGGAAAACCAATAAATATTCCTTAGACCCCATCCCCCTAATTCATTGGGGGAAGCAATGGATTGCCACTTGTATAGATGAAATCTCGTAGTTTTATTTGCTCCTCTCCAAAAAAAATTTGCCATAAGTTGTTGGATTTTGTGGATGATAGTGATGGGAAATTTTGCTAAACTGAACCAATACACTAGTATGCTTTGAAGAACAACTTTTACTAACACCAATCTTCCACCTAGAGAGAGCCAATGTGAAGTCCAACAGTTCATCCTTTTATCGACTTTCTCTATCATCCATTGTGAATCCACTAATCTGTATCCATTAGGTTTTAAGAAAAAACCTAAGTATTTCATACCTTCCTCCAGGTTAATAATCAGGATGTTGAAAGCTTGGGTTAGACTTTGTTTGATGTTGGACTCAACATTTTGTGCTAAAAAAACTGATTTGTGACAATTCACCTCCATACCTGAAGATGTACAAAACATGGTCATGATTGATTTAAAAACCAACCAATCTTTTAATTCCCCCCTTCCCAGGATTAAGGCATCATCTACAAAGAGTAGATATGATACAAAGTTGGAGGAGGCAACTTTGAGTCCATGAAATGTACCTTTTTCAACTGCTTCCTTCAAAAGTCTACTAAGACATTCCACAACTAGAAGAAATAAAAGTGGAAAGAGGGGGCAACCTTGCCTTAATCCACGATGACTGCTAAGAATTTTGTATGGGATCCATTGATTAATACTGCCATATTTACATTGGAAACACATGCCATTATCCACTGTGTGATTTCCCAGCTTAATCCAATCTTGACTAGTAACAGTCGAAGAAAATTCCAGCTTACCTTATCGTAAGCTTTTTTCAGATCCAATTTAAGGATAATGGTGTTAAGTTTCTTTATTTTTGTTGAATGCAAACATTCTTGTGCTATGCCAACTGCATCAAATATTAAACGGTCCTTTAGAAAACCAAACTGCTCATGTGAGATACATACTGGCAACTTTGTTTTAATCCTTGTAGCTATAATCTTGGAGATGACCTTATAAACAAAATTGCACAGTGTTATAGGCCTGAAGTTGTGGAAGTTTGATGGCTTATTGACTTTAGGGATTAGTGTGAAGAAAGTAGCATTGAGTGTGCCCAGAATATACCTCGTCAATCTAGATTCTTCAATAGTTGAATGGAGTTCCTTCCCCAATATCTCAAAGAAAGATTGAAAAAGCTCATGTGTCCAGCCATCTGGGCCAGGGCTTTTGTCTTTGGGCATTTTGAAGATTGTATCTCTAACTTCCTCCATTGTGACAACTTTCCGTATTTCTTCACAGTCAGCTGAGTTAAAGAAAATAAGAAGTTGATCAATTACCTTGATCTAGCTTCTAAGATCCTCATCCTCAATGGCTTTGTACTGATCTTTAAAATGTTCAAAGGCAATCTTTTTTATTTCAGGCTCATTTGTATGCTTAACACCTAAATCATCTTCGATATCCCAAATAGTATTCCTTGACCTGCGCATGTTGGCAAATTTATGAAAATATTTGGTGTTCTTATCTCCACTGTTTAGCCAAATGGCTCTGCTCTGAAGACGCCAAGAATTTTCTTCTTTTTCCAAAATCTGCTCCTTTTGTTGCTTGAGAAATTTAAGTGTGTCCAGATCGTCCTGTCCAAAGATCTGTGACAGAAAGCTGACAAAGATTTCTTCGATCTTAGAATCAATAAGAAACAATTTCGATTGATGTTGTAATTTCTTGTCACGTTGCCAACGGATCACAGTTTTTTTCAGTTGCTGCAATTTGTTGCACAGTAAATGGATGAAGGAAGTATTTGTCCAATGGCCCATAGAATTCCAAGTGTTCTTTACCATTAAAATAAAATCTGGATCACTTATCCAAGTTGAATTGAATTTGAAAGGAGGAGGGAAGAGTCGCTCAAAGGAGTCCAGTTGAAAACAAATCAGATTATGATCTGATATTGTTGAATTAATAACCCAAGTTTTGACTTTGTGTGAGTAGTTGAGAAGTGTGTCTGCTATTAAGAACCGGTCCAGCCTTTTTGATATTCCTTCTTTCCTTGCTCTACCATTTCGCCACGTAGGAGACAGTTTAGTGGGTTGAACATCAACCAAACCTGAAAAATGAAGTAGTTTTGTGAAAAAGTCTGAGAGTGGGTCCTCCTTGGGAGAATTTCCCCATATCTCACGAGTTGACAGTGTAAAATTTAAATCTCCGCCAATAATAAGATTTCTTTCTTGCAAAATGCCCGATTGTAGTAGAGTGTTCCAAAAGAATTCTCTATCTTTATAAGGGGTGTGATAGTTCAATAACTTAACTGAGGCCATTGTCTGTTTAATCCTACCTTCCAGGAGGATACCGGCATGAGTGTCAAGTGCAGAGAGCTCAGTGTAGTCAGGGTTCCAGCCACTCAACAAACCCCTCGACCGTCCACAAGGGTCCAGTGCGACCGCAAACCAAGAAGGGACACACTGAAGGAAAGACTTAAGAGCTTTATCTCTGCATACCAGGGTTTCTTGCAAAAAAATGAGGTCAAGGTTGACGAGGGAGAAAAGAGCTTTAAGAGAGGCAATTTTTTGGGGGCCTCCAAACCCACGGACATTAAGAGACAGAATGATCATAATGTCACTTGGGTAATCGACATGCCTGCACTAAGGGCCGAAGTGGAAGGAGTGGATGTGTGTCACACACCCACTACAACAACTTAGATTTTAATTCTTTTTCTTCGAGGAACAAAATCCTCGAGACTTCTATGGGGCCTAGCGCAAACCCATTCTTTCCTTATCCTCCTTCAAATGACCACAAGCTGGCCTTAGCACAAGCGCCTTTCACAACTCGCGAGTCGGGAATCAAGACTCTCGACTCCCCATTCTCAAAACACCGATACCCGAGATGCTATACGGGTATGGCTCCCTCCTCACTAGCGCCTGCTACATGTAACCGTAGGCTAGGCCAAACACTAGCACCACTCGCAACCTTGCCAGTTGAGGTGTTGAGCTCTCGTGCTCCTCCTTCGCGAATCCCTGAGACACGATTGGTCAATGTTGCGTGGACTCTGCCAAAACTACGCACACACGCCACTTGTCAACCCCGCTATACTCTGCTCACGAGTTGTGTCGTTGTCGCCCGTCGCACGAGACCTCGGCTCTCAGCGTTTCACGACCTTAGCGATCAAGGTGCAACTTCTTCATCCTGTGAAACCTCGAGCCACGATAAGTCAACAGTGGGTTGACTCTTTCCCAGTGTGACACGTGTCCACCACCGGTTACCCGCTTCCTAGTCTAATTACTAGCGCTACTTACATCTCGCGACTTCGCGAATTGGAGTGTTGAGCCCTCATGCTCCTCCTTCGTGAGTTCCCGAGATACGATGAGTCAACATTGGGTTGACTCCTTCCCATGCAACATGTGTCCATCACCCGTCACCCGTTCCCACCTTTCTCTGGGCACTTGTCGTTACACCACCTGTCAACCACGCAGTCCCCACTTACGGATGGGTTACGTGTTTACACGAGCCCTCGGCGCTCGACACTTCACAACTTCTACAATCAAAAAGAAACTCTCTCATGTTTCGAACCCCCAATAGGCGATACCCACGAAGGTTCTGATCCAACGGTTCTCCCGTGCCTTGGATCCAACGGTCACGATCACGTTGCTATCTCGTGAATCGTGAGTTCATGCAGCCCTACCCTTGACCACTCCAAGTCGCGAATCAACGAAATGCTACTCTCCTGCCTATACAAAGGCTAAGATCGACGGTCAATAGGGCTCCGTCAGATCCTTGGATCTACGGTCTGGGATACCATCGCTACATGCGAAGGCTGAAAGGGTCAAGGTGTTAACGCCTACGCTCCTCCTCTAGATCCACCGGTCTCGACAGATTTGGGGTATTCCCGAAAGGATTTCGATCGTTCGTCAACCGAATGATAGGGTATTCTCTCTTTCTATAATTGGGCTCGCTATCCCTTCTGAGCTTGAATCACAAAATTCAACTTCTCGGGGCTTCAAACTCGACTCCGAGACCTCAGAGAGCTACCCTTTCGACCCCAGACTTAACCATTTGTACAGAAACCAACGATGACATATAAGCATACACATGCATCCATTATTTCCAGTTTAAAACACCAGGCAATCATTCTACACATAAATTATTATGGGCATATAAACACAAGCATGCATTCATGATATTCAGTCGAAATACAAGGTATAAAACACTTATCAAATCTACCAGGCGTGATGCAACTACTGAGAGGGGTGCATGTTTCCACCCAACCGTAGGCTTAGTGACTCCAAACGGATTTACCACTAGCCACCCCCGAGCTAGACCACGATGCTTTGATATTCAGTCTCCTACTTCCAGCTCAACAGAAATCAAGGACGAAGGTTACTCTCATTCTCCTGATGTAGGAAAATAATCCAAGACGAAGGTTACTCTCCTTCTCCTGGTATTCAGAACTCCCTGTGTTTCCAGGGTTTCTCCAGTCTCTTTCGCGATCCCCATCGCGCGCACTGCTCTCTCCCTTACCACATTTTCTCTCTTGCCAATTTCTGTCTGCAAGGTTGCGTGTGGCGCGAATTTCGTCGTTCGTGGTCAGGTCTTAGGGTTGTTACGGATGGACGGTTCACCCCCATCCCCTCATTTAACTCTTGAGGAGCCTCTCCACCTACCAATCTGACGGGAAATCCATTCCAGGATCAGACAACTGCTTTGGTTTTTGAGCAAGTATAAACCAGTACAATATTGGCTCAGTGGAAGTTAACGCAACCATTCCAGGTCCCTTCCACCACCTCTCATTAGCCATCGTGGTCTCTTTTATCAAATCCCCTTCCCAACAATCATGCAACACATATTCATAACATAATTACATTCATCGACCTTTTATACAAAGGTCCATCAAATCAAACATTCACGTCTTTGAGTTTGCCATAGTTCTTGGCCAATATAATTATTTTTACAGACTGGGGGAAACAGGGTGTTACAATTCCCTCCCCCTTAAAGGAACATCGTCCTCAATGTTATATCTATCAACATGACGTGTATGTACAGAAGTAAACAAAATCGAATATGCATGTTTCATGGCATCTTCCATTTCCCACGTAGCCTCATATGGGCCAAAATGTTTCCACTGCACCTTGACCTGTGCAATGGTTCGGTTCCTGAGTGGGGTTTCCTTTCTGTCCAGTATGCATTGAGGTTCTGGTAGGAATTCTCCCTCCGGTTCTACCTAGATCACAAACCAGTCAATTATATGATTAGAATCATGTACATATCTCTTCAATAATGAAACATGGAAAACATTATGTGCTTTTACTGTGGGAGGAAGTGCTAGCCTATAGGCTACAGGTCCCACTCTATCTAGAACTTCAAAGGGTCCACAATACCGAGGTGCCAACTTGGCACAAGCTCCCATCCTAAGGGAACTCTTCCCGGGCCTAACTCTGAGATATATGTGGTCTCCCGTCTTGAAATCTCTCGGAGTTTTCTTTCGGTCGACGTAACTTTTCTGTCTGTTCTGAGCGACCTTTAGATTTTGTTTTATCTGAATCACTTGTTGTTCCATTTCTTTCAACATGTCGGGTCCAATAGTAACTCTGTTCACGGGATTACTCCAACTAACTAGAGTATTGCACGGTCTACCATAGAGGACTTCGAAAGGGCTCATCTTTAGGGATTCTTGGTAGCCATTGTTGTAGGCAAATTCCACCAGTGGTAAGTAATCTTCCCACTTTTTGGGTTGATGCATTACATACATCCTTAGCATGTCTTCTAATATTTGGTTCACTCTTTCTGTCTGTCCATCGGTTTGAGGATGATAGGTTGTGCTAAACAGTAATTTGGTCTCCAGACCAACCATCAAGGATTTCCAAAAGTTGGAAGTAAATTTCGTGTCTCTGTCGGACACGGTCTCTTTAGGCATACCATGTAGTCTAAATATCTCCTTCATGAATACGTTGGCGATGTCTATTGCTTTGCAAGTCAACTTGATGGGGATAAAATGGGCAGACTTGCTCAATTTATCCACCACTACCATGATGGCGTCATTATGTTGGTCGATGTTGGTAATACGGTGATGAAGTCCATGGAAATGGTTTCCCACTTCCATTATGGGATTGGTAGAGGTTGTAATAATCCTGTTGGGTGTCGATGTTCTACTTTAACCTGTTGGCATTCTATGCATTTGGCTAAGTACTCAGCTATGTCTTTCTTCAATCCAGGCCAATAGAATTGTTTCCTGGTGGATGTGATCATCTTCTGGTATCCGGGATGACCAGTATATGGTATTTTATGTAGTTCATCCATTATGAACCTCTTCAAGTCATCACATTCTGGAATATACAATATGTTTTTGTAAGTTAGCAGACCTCCATCTATCATCTGGTAGACTTCATACTTTATTCCTGTGGGTTCTTGCTCCAGGTATGAGGTCACGGTCTGGAAGAATGTGTCTGTTTCTTGTTCATTCCTGACTCTTTCCTTGACATTCGTCTCGTAGGTGTCACCGCTGCCAGATGAATTGTTTTTATACTTTTGCTAAGAGCATCAACCACCTTATTTTCTTTTCCCTTGATATGTTTGATTTCGAAATCAAACTCACTAAGAAGGGCCATCCACCTAGCTTGTCTAGCATTGAGTTTTGGTTGGTCAAATAGATATTGCAATCCACAGTGGTCTGTCATAAGTACAAATTTCCTTCCCAGGAGGTAATGCCTCCACTTTTTTAAGGCGTGCACTATGGCGGTCAGTTCTAGGTCATGGGTCACATAGTTGACTTCGTGCTCATTCAATTTTCGAGATTCATAGCAGACTACACTTCCTCCTTGCATAAGGACTCCTCCGAGCCCTTCCTTGTAGGCATCTGTGCACATGAGGAAGTCGTTTTCGGGATCAGCGATCTTCAACACGGGTGCATGGGTCAGTAGATGTTTTAGGGATTGAAATCTTTCTTCACATTCTTGTGTCCACGTGAATTTAGCTCCCTTCTTCTGGAGGGTAGTGATTGGACAACCAATCTTGGAGAATCCTTTTATAAATCTCCTATAGTATCCTGCTAAGCCCATAAAGGAT
>ML778743.1:49306-60098 GCA_009831015.1 Picea engelmannii
TTGATAGGGCAGAGAAGTTCATTGAACAAATTCAGTCGATACATCAGGTGGTGCAAGAGTAGTTGGAAAAGAGTCAGGCCAAGTACAAAACGAGACATGACAAGCATCGTGTTGATCACAGTTTCCAAGTTGGAGATGAAGTTTCGCTTTACATCAGCAAGGAGAGGCTTAAAGGAGAAGGTAAAAAGTTGAAACCGATTCGATATGGTCCTTTCAAGATTGTTGACAAGATTGGTAACAATGCTTTTCGTTTAGAATTGCCTCCTTATATGCAGATGTATGCAGTTGTTAATGTTGAGAATTTGAAGTTGTATGAGCCTCCATTGATCGATGATCAAGGAGAGCACATTCAGATTCCTTCTATCGATGATTTTTCTCCAGAGTATCTAACAGAACTACAGGAAGACACCATCCTTGACAGGAGGATGCGAACTTCAAAACGAGGAAATGTGGAGTATTTGCGAGTAGGTCTTAAAGGGACGAATCCAAGCAAGGCCAAGTGGATTGAGGTTGGAAGAGTGAGGGAACTTTACCCTCATCTTCACATATACTGAGAATAGTCTTTTGGAGGTCCAAAAGCTTCCCAATGGGGAGGTGTGATCAGGGGATCAAATTTTGCTCAAAAATTCAAAGTGCTCGGAATCGCTTCAAACCGGACGAGAGCGTAGGCCTCATCGTTGTGAACCCAACGCAACTCGTTTTGTCTCAAACGGACGTCGGGAGCGAGAGATATAGTGATTTGTTCATCAAGTCAAACAGGCAAAAAAATGATGATGACTGTACAGTCCGTACAGTCTGACGTGGCAGGACCGTACGACCATACGGAAGTGACGTGGCAAGCATTTGTTGGTTGGCATGGTCGAATCAGATGTCGACACATGGCGGTTTTGTTGGGCAATGATTGGGTGCCACGTGGCCCAATCATGGGTTGCCACGTGGCACCCCAGAATTGGCTAATTGGTTGTATGTAAAATTATGGGAGTCCATGGGGTTCGACCCCTGGACCTCCCCCACCGTGTAAAGACTTCATAACATCCGCCCGACCACTATACCGTCGCATGGTTCTTGTTATCTATATGGTGTCAAACATATTTATGTTTGTTTAATGTTTAAAACGGAGGGGGGGTCGGGTTGGGGCTTAGCCCCGACCCGTGGTTTTATTACACAACATATGACCCATTGTAATATTACCCGCGGTCAAACTTTATACCATGTAACCCACGTTTTAAATATTTATAACTATACCATTGTTATAACGCGCGGGGGGTTATTCTATGTAGCCCGTGGTTTCACATATGACCGGAGCACGGGAGGGAAGTTCAAACGGTTGTTACCATTAACTACTTTTTCCATATGCGCGGTCACATGACTTGCCATATGGCCAGGTGCCTAGGCGGTTAGGGGTTGGGGCGCTCTTAACCGTCCTACGGTTTGCACCGTTGGCGCGGTTGCGCCCGGTGCTGGTTTTTCACGCTTAAATTTGCATGTGAGCCAGGTTCAAACAAGAAGGGTGCAATTTGTAGATGCAGAGACAACAAGCTTGAAGGGGGAGACTTCTAGGAGGCCTAAATTCTTCGTTTTTCGACCGATTGAGGTGTCGAAAGAGCCCAGATAGGGGTTTTTGGATGCTCTGAAGCCATTGGAGCAGTCGGTTTGTCAGATTGAGCATTGTAAGACATGTTTTTGAGCACTTTGAGCAATTAATAATAATGATCCATTGGAAGCTGGACCAAGAGATGTAGCCCAAGAGAGGGGTGAACTCCTTTATCAAATTGCTGTGTTTATGTGCTTATGTTCATTGATTATGATGTTGTCTATGAGTATTTTACATAAGTAATCCTTTAATCTATGTGTTGCAAACTGATCCTTTTGCCTTAAACACATAACATTTACATTGCAAATAATTTCAAGTATTTCAAGTCTTCTTCATTTTTAGATCATCTTCACCCTTGATTCGGACTTGATGGTATCCAGATCTCAAGTCAATCTTTGAGAAGATGGAAGCACCTCCCAATTGATCGAACAGGTCATCGATTCTGGGTAAGGGGTACTTGTTCTTTATGGTTACCTTATTGAGTTGTCTATAATCTATGCACAGTCGGAGGGTACCATCTTTCTTCTTTACAAACAGAACTGGTGCTTCCCATGGAGACACGCTGGGCCGGATATAGCCTTTGTCCATCATTTCTTTTAGTTGTAATTTAAGCTCAACTAGCTCGGGTGTGCTCATCCTGTAGGGTGTCTTAGACACTGGCACCGCTCCCTGTGCAAGTTCTATCGAGAAGTCAATGTCTCTTCTCGGAGGTAGACCCGGTACCTCTTCCGGAAATACATCTCTATATTATCTTAGTGTGGGGTGGTCTTCGAGGCTTGGTTTGTCATCTTCAACTGATTCCAATACCTGTATCGCATAAAGTAGACATCCCTTTCTGCAATACTTTCTCATTTGAAGGGCTGATATTTGTCTCACCGGGACAGGTTTTTGGATCCCTCGAAGGGTTCTCCTTCTTCCTTCTTCACCTACACATTCTAAAGTTTTATAGTAACAGTCCAGTCTGGCTTTATATGTGGCTAGCCAATCCATTCCAATCAACAGGTCATATGATCCTAGGGGTAGTATGTTAAGGGTTGCTTGGGTGGGGAATTCACCCATAGTGAATTGGCAGGCTGGTATGACCTCCACTACCTTTCTTTTGGTGCCAGTGGATAATTGTACCAACCATGGCTTGGCATGTTTATGTGGTTGTAATTTACACTTATCAACAGCCTTAGGAGCTATATAACTCAAATTTGAACCAGGGTCAATTAGAATAGACACTAGATGGTTGGTGATCATACCTTCCATCTCCACCATTGAAGCTTGGGGGTCAACTTGTTTATTATCCAAGGCTGTATAAATTTGCGACACACTCCTGGCCACATCATTGACGGTGGTAGCTTCTTGAACGTTGTAAATTCTCCGACTGTTCTGTTGTCGATGCGGGCAGTCCCTCAGTAGATGTTCTTCTCCACAACCCCAACATTTCAAGGGTTCTCTCTTTGGGTTATCAATCTTTCCTGGGGTAGATCCAAAAGGTTTATTTCCGCTATGGGAGGGGAAATTTTGTTGGTGTACACTTCGGGTTGGGAAGCTCTTCCTTGAGTCCTTCTTATAGTTTTTAAATCTTGGGGATTTAAACCCCTTTTTTTGGAATCCCGAACTATTCTTCTACTTCCAGTTTTCGCGAGGTTCTGTCCGATGCCCCAGTTGTTCGTAACAATATCTTGCCTTTTAGATAATGTCTTCTAGGGTCTTTGGCTCATCAAACTCAATCCTGTTCTGATAGTCCTTAGGTAGTCCAATGATGAATCGTTGCACCTTTGCCTTTTCTACTTTTATATAGGGTACGTACCTCAGCAACTTGAGGAATCTGCTGACATATTCCTCTATGGTGAGTTGCCCCAGTTTGAGTTCATAGAATTCTTTAGTCTTCTCGTTGAAATACTTTTCCGACAGATACTTCTTTCTGAAGTATTTCTCAAACCATTCCCAAGATAGGTCTTCTTCGCGAATCCCTTTTACATTCTTAAGGTCTTCCCACCAAATGGAAACCTTTCCATTCAAGTTGAAAGTGGCTACTTGGGCCTTCAAGTTTTCCGAGAAGTCATGGAATCTAAAATACTTCTTTAGCCCAAGCAGCCAGGCCTCCGCTTCCTCCCCTTTCTTTATTTCACCGTCGAAAGAGGGTGGTTTGGCCTTCTTGAATTCTTCGAGATTGTGACTTTTGGAATGCTTTTGCTTCTTCTATTTTCTTCGGGAATAAGAACTAGTTCTGCTACTAGAAGATCCCTTCGAGTTGCCAGTTTCCTTTCCTGAGGAATCATCTGACGCTTGTCCCTTATCTCTGGGGTGGACCTTTCTCGAGGTGCTCTTCCCAGTGTGGCCACTTAAAAGAACGTGTTTCTGTATCTCAGGTGGACTTCGACTTTTCTTTGTCTGTCGTCGGTCCGCGTGACTGGTGTCAAGTTCATGCTGCAATTGTCTTTGTATGTTGGATAAACTCTACAGCAAGACTACATTAATTTTTGTCTGCTTCTCTTGCTCTTTTATCAACCTCTCATTGTCGGCCTTGCAGCTTTGTAGTTCGACCATGAGGCTTCTTACAGTCTCAGCTAGATCGGGAGGGGTCTCTACCGCTCTCCATTCATCAGACTCTTCGTCTCTGTTGTGGGAGCCATCCCCCACTTCGTGGTGCGTCACCATTCTATGCGTCTGCAGTTTCTCGCGGTTGATCGTCCGCTTGTTGTGCAAGAAAAAAACTTATTGTTAGTCAATATTTACATTCATTTATAACCAGCGCATAATTCATATTTTTCAAATGCATACACACAATAGGAATTTTCATTCTTAACTTTGACTTTTGATAAAGGGGTCAAGATAGAAGGTTACTCTTTTTAAGAGTACTTCAAATGGAGTTTCTGCGCAACTCGTTCATGAGCCCAAGCAGGCCAAGTGTTTCAACCATGCTCTGATACCAATTTGTCACACACCCACTACAAAAACTTAGATTTTTCGTCTTTTTCTTCGAGGAACAGAATCCTCGAGACTTCTATGGGGCCTAGCGCAAACCCTCTCTTTCCTTATCCTCCTCCAAACAACCACAAGCTGGCCTTAGCGCAAGCGCCTTTCGCAACTCGCGAGTTGGGAATCAAGACTCTTGACTCCCCTTTCTCCAAACACCGATACCCAAGATGCTATACGGGTATGGCTCCCTCCTCACTAGTGCCTGCTATATGTAACTGTAGGCTAGTCCAAACACTAGCACCACTCGCAACCTCGCCAGTTGAGGTGTTGAGCTCTCGTGCTCCTCCTTCACGAATCCCTGAGACGCGATAGGTCAATGTTGTGTGGACCCTGCCAAAACGACGTGCACACGCCACTTGTCAACCCCGCTATACTCTGCTCACGAGCTGTGTCACCGTCGCCCGTCACATGAGACCTCAACTCTCGGCGTTTCACAACCTTAGCGATCAAGGTGCAGCTTCTTCATCCTGCGAAACCCCGAGCCACGATAAGTCAACAGTGGGTTGACTCTTTCCCAGTGTGACACGTGTCCACCACAGGTTACCCGCTTCCTAGGCTAAATACTAGCGCTACTCGCATCTAGTGACTTCGCGAGTTGGAGTGTTGATCCCTCATGATCCTCCTTCACGAGTTCTCGAGATACGATGAGTCAACAATGGGTTGACTCCTTCCCAGACGACATGTGTCCATCACCCATCACTCGTTCCCACCTTTCTCTGGGTGCTTGTCGTTATGCCACCTGTCAACCGCGCGGTCCCCACTTACGGATGGGTTACGTGTTTACATGAGCCCTCGGCGTTTGACACTTCGCGAATTCTACAATCGAAAAGAAACTCTCTCAAGTTCTGAACCCCTGATAGGCGATACCCACGAAGGTTCCGATCCAACGGTTCTCCCGTGCCTTGGATCCAACGGTCATGATCACGTCGCGATCTCATGAATCGTGAGTTCATGCAGCCCTACCCTTGACCACTCCAAGTCACTAGTCAATGAAATGCTACTCTCGTGCCTATACAAAGGCTAAGATCGACGGTCAATAGGGCTCCGTCAGATCCTTGGATCTACGGTCCGGGATCCCATAGCTACATGCGAAGGCTGAAAGGGTCAAGGTGTTAACGCCTACGCTCCTCCTCTAGATCCATCGGTCTCGACAGATCTGGCGTATTCCCGAAAGGATTTCGACTGTTCGTCAACCGAATGATAGGGTATTCTCTCTTTCTATAATTGGGCTCGCTATCCCTTCTGAGCTTGAATAATGAAATTCAACTTCTCAGGGCTTCAAACTCCCACGACTCCGAGACCTTAGAGAGATACCCTTCCGGCCCCAGACTTAACCATTTGTACAGAAACCAACGATGACATATAAGCATACACATGCATCCATTATTTCCAGTTTAAAACACCAGGCAATCATTCTACACAAAAATTATTATGGGCATATAAACACAAGTATGCATTCATGATATTCAAGTCGAAATACAAGGTATAAAACACTTATCAAATCTACCAAGCGTGATGCAACTGCTGAGAGGGGTGCTCGTTTCCACCCAACCGTAGGCTTAGTGACTCCAAACGGATTTACCACTAGCCACCCCCGAGCTAGACCACGATGCTTTGAGGTTTAGTCTCCTACTTCCAGCTCAACAGAAATCAAGGACGAAGGTTACTCTCCTTCTCATGATGTAGGAAAATAATCCAAGACGAAGGTTACTCTCCTTCTCCTGGTATTCATAACTCCCTGTGTTTCCAGGGTTTCTCTAGTCACTTTCGCGATCCCCGTCGTGTGCACTGCTCTCTCCCTTACCACATTTTCTCTCTTGCCAATTTCTGTCTGCAAGGTTGCGTGTGGCGTGAATTCTACCGTCTGTGGTCAGGTTTGAGCGCTGTTATGGATGGGCGGTTCACCCCCATCCCCTCATTTAACTCTTGAGGAGCCTCTCCACCTACCAATCTGACGGGAAATCCATTCCAGGATCATAGAGATGCTTTGTTTTGTGAGCAAGTATAAACCAGTATAGTACTGGCTCGATGGAAGTTAACGCAACCATTCCAGATCCCTTCCACCACCTCTCATTAGCCATCGTGGTCTCTTTTAGCACATCCCCTTTCCAATAGTCATGCAACACATATTCATAACATAATTTACATTCATCGACCTTTTATACAAAGGTACGTCAAATCAAACATTCACATCTTTGAGTTTGCCATAGTTCTTGGCCAATATAATTATTTTTACAGACTGGGGGAAATAGGGTGTTACAATGCGTCAATAGTAGTATTTTGGGAAAGGGGCTGAGAGTTGTCCGAAGCTAAAAGATTAAGGTTATCAAAGGAGGCAAGACCGCCTTCCGTTGCACCAGGCAGAGTCCTCGGGAGTCTGGCTTTGGCTTTCTTCCGGATAGTGATGTTCGAGCATAGGTTAAAGGATGGAAGTAGTGAAGATAGATTAGTGATAGGTAATGGTTTTGGATCAAGTAAATCAAAAGGTTTAGTAGTTGAAACAACAAGGTCTATTGGAGTCATCGAGGAACACGAAATAGAAGTGTCCACCGTGATCGGGGGGAAAGGGAGGGTTGGGAGTCAAAAGGAGGGCTATTTTCGGGCTCCGAAGCAGAGGGAGGAGTTAAGGAAGGGAAAGCGACGGTAGGGAGGGAAGCCTTTAAGCCCTCAGAGGAGGGAGGATCGAAACCAGCTGGCCGCAGAGAATTAATAAACTCAGTCTTTTCTAAATTACCCATAAGTATTCTCCAAAAATTTCCAAAGATGTCGAGAACCCAACTTTCATTTGTCTTAAAATAATTAAGTTTGGCCAAGGACAAATCTTTGGAAAAAGAGGGGTAGAACAATTTTATCTTACCTAAAAATGATCCGTCATCGACAAGGCCCAGATCCAAACCATTGGAAGAAGCACCCACCTTCCTTGAATGACTGGAGGTCTGAGGCCGAATCACAGAAAGTGGACAAGAACTCTTTAGATGTCCTGTTTGCCTACAAGAATGGCAACAAAAAGGCTCTTTCCAAAAGTCGACCAATTGTGTAAACTGGTCGTCACCAATGGATAAATCTATCATATTCGGAAGGGCTTTGTCTATATCCAATTCAACAAGTAACCAAACAGTTCGCTTGTTGTGCTTTCGAAGTGTTGTTTCATCAAAAAACTTGAACTTACCCATAGAATTGGCAATCATCTCAAAAACCCTAATGGACCAATATTCCAGTGGGAAATCCGGTAGGAGCATCCAAAAACAACGTTTATTGAAAATCTCCGAAAGGGGATTAAAACTCGGGCGCCACCGTTTCAACATAAGTACTCCCTTCTCGAAGAGCCAAGGTGAGTCTAGAATCCGCAACAGGTCATTTTCAGAAAGAAAATGAAAAACTAGCCAGTGGTTAGCAAGGNAATATCCTAGGAGGGGTTTCCAAAAGGAAAGTAACCACTCATTAAGCTGGCGCATATTCATTCTGGCATAATACAATTCCCCTACCAGAGCTTTCTCATCGAGCCCTAAAACTCTGTCCAGAGTAACGTCTTGTCCTAGAATGCAACTTGATTTAACTACACGGGTTTTCCAACACTTCAACCTTCTGTTAGAGTGAGCAGAATCTCCGATAGAGCAGTTATGGCCAGATCCAAAAGATCTCGGGCGAGCGTTTAAGGGTGGAAAAGTTTGTAAAGAGGGGTCAACGAAAGGTAAGGAGCTCTGTGCAGAAAAGGAAACGATGGAAGGCAAGGAGCTCAAAGCAGAAGAAAGGATAGGGTTTACCGCAGAGATGGAGGAACTAAAGTGTGGAAACTTTGGGGGGAGCGTGCCAGGCACGTGAAGAAGGCCAGCTGGACAAGAAACAAGGAGGGGATGAGGCGTATGTCTGACAGAAGGCAGGGAAGTAATGTCAGGAGTAAAGGAGCTAACAACTGCAGGAAATAGAGAGGATGAGGTAGAGGCGTTCACTGTAGCCAAGGATCGAGGATGGAAACGATTATGGGACTGATGTTGATAGTCTAGTAAAAAGCCATAGGCCTCATCAGATAGAAAGAGACCGTCCTTGGCCCACAACTCATCCTCGTCGACCCAGGACAGGTCAAGATTATAGTCCATGTGGCATCAACCTGTAAACGTACAACCAAAAAAGGGGAGGTTGTTGCCAGGCAAACTACCAGTCCCATCCAATCTAGAGTCTGTCAACAGTGATCACCGGTGAGTAAGGCATTTTTTTAAATTAATTTTTTAGGTTAATTTATAAATTCTAAAATTCCCACTTCCAAAAAAAATTTGTTTAATTTTGTAATAAATATTTTTCTATACTTTTAATAATAACAAAAAAATTTAAAATTTAGATCTATGTGGAATTTAATAGTTTCTGATTACATTAAATTTTTTAAACAAATTATTTATGACATAACTATTTTAAATAACATTTATCCTAAAACAAATATTTAAATATTTGATTATTTTAAATATCATTCTTCTTCAGCATCAAAACATACTATTTCAATGGACGTTCATCATATACCATAATCGCCTCTAAAACAATATTTATAACAAATCCATATGATTAGTAATTAATAAGGCATTGTCAAATTATTAATGAACAATTTTTTTTTACTATTTTTCATCATTTAACATTACAAAGCAAATTATATTATTATTCTCAAATATTTAAATTGATTTATGTCTTTTATTGATAAGATTAAAATACCCATAAAGAAGTATCATTTCTATGGCATTAGTATCTTGGTATGTGAGAAACTTTATTTATCATAATTTTTTTTTATGTTTAATTATATTTGATTTTTTTAATAGATATTATTTATTTATAATCTTTTATTATATTTGTATTTATTTATATATATTTTAAAATATTTAATCATTTTTATTTTTAATTTTTTTTTTTTATATTTAATTGTATTTAATTTTTCTATATTAATTATAATTAATGTTTAATTAATTCATAATTTTAAAAATGATGATTATGGATTTACTTTGAAAATAATCATATCAATTAAAAATGAAATATGGACTTACCAATAATACATGTAAAAAAATAAAAAAATATATATCTAATAATCAATTTTTCATTTATGTAGTCTTTTTCTTATTAGTCTTTGCCTCCGGCATGGATTATAACCATCTATAATGTTGTTGACTACATATTAATCTTGTGGTTGATCATAATTTTTTGTGGTTTTCCTTAAGTTTAATTCTATGCTTTTCATTGAGAAGACCTTAACATAAGATTGATGGTCGTTATTTTAATTACAAAGATTACATACTAAACCTTATAAGGAAGATATAATCATTCACAAACAATCTCAAAAAATGTATATGTCCATATAACCATTCACAAACAATCTCAAAAAATGTATATGCCCATCGAATCAAATGGATGAGATCTTAACTCAAGATCACTAGCGGTTATGTAAATACAACATTTATATACCAAAACTCAAGTGGTAGCTGCAAATTGACGACAATAAATCTCATAATTGTATATGCCATCAAATTACCTGGAGGAGATGTTAACTTAAGATCGTTTGGTGGTTATTTTTTTTGTTTGTAAATAAGTGTCTATATATTACCTTTCAGGATCAAAAATTACAGTAGCATCATGATTGTCAAAGAACTATGAGTGCTAAGTTGTCCCTAAGGGAAACCAATTCAACCCGTTTCTAAAAACTGAAAATACCAAAATTTAAACAACTTGAACAGAATCGCCCCACGGGGAAACCGATTCATCTAGACCCATCTGGCCTTCTAGAAAATCTAAGACTGACTTTTGACAAGCAAAAAAAAAACATTGTTCTAGACGCTGCATTCGGCCCAAGAGGACACTTGTAGAGACATAAAGGATTGACAAAAATAACAGGCAGTCTGACACCTGTGCATATGTTGGCACTCATGCATTCGATCTATCACTTTTTTCCAAGTTGTCTGCTGCTAGTGCCTGGATAGCCAGAGCCATGAATGCAACTGAAGCCGCTGGTGCACTGGAGGCCTGTTCTGGGGAGTGCCGAGCAAAGTGGAGAGCATGTGGATAATTTGCTCCCCTCGCTTATCCAGAAGTTCCAACTGGAAGCACAGGTCGTCCACATTCTTGCAGACCGCAAACACCAAATCATGCAATATCGCCATTGAATCTAAAATTCTTGCACATGAAGCACAATTCAAGCAGGAGTGTTGTTGGTTCGGTGGTTCTTCCAAGTGGGCTGGGGTGTCTTCCAGAGGAGCC
>ML778743.1:90005-126082 GCA_009831015.1 Picea engelmannii
TATATATATATATATATATATATATATATATATATATATATATATATATATATATATATATATATATATATATATATCATTTAATAAAATATTTTTAGGTGCAATCATACAATCATTACCTCAAGGTGTTTCATGTGTCTAGGTTAAGCTGCTCTAAAATCAAACTTTATTCAATGATGAAAAACTCCTCACTTCCTACCATTAGACCAACTTATTTGGACTATATAAAATTGAAGGTTATGAAGGTGGACTTTGATCTTAGACCCTAGTGGAAATTAAACCTTGTCAACAATGAAAAATAAACTTTAAAAATAAATTATTATTATATTAATATTTAACACTAAATCAATTGCACATTAATACATTAGTTATTAAATTAATTAAAAATTATTAAAAATATATAAATAATTAATTATTATATTTATAATAAGTTTTAATTATATTTTTGTTTGTTAATATCATTTTTATATAAATTTGTATTTCTTATTAAATTAATTAAAAATTATTAAGACTATATAAATAATTAATTATTATATTTATAATAAGTTTTAATTATAATTTTGTTTGTTAATATCATTTTTATATAAATTTGTATTTCTTTATTTTATATATTAATATATATATAATTCATTATTATTAAATAAAAATATAATAATAAAAATAATTTAGTTTTTATTTTCAATATTATCTTTATTTTCATGGATATTAATCCTCATCTTCATAAAAGGTTCTTCATGATAAAAGGTTCTTCATGTTTGTGTGTAATTCATTTTTATTAAATAAAAATATAATTATAAAACTAATTACATTTATTAAATATTTAAAATTTTTATACCATTTTTATATAATCATAAGAAATTCATTTTTATTGAATCATTTTCTTTTATATAATAATGGGCCATTCATTATTGAATAAAAAAATAGTTATAAGAGTAATTTAGTTTTAAATATATAAAAGTTGTAAAGAAAAAAAATACTTGGCCACCAATATTTGAGGATAACTAAAAACTCAGTTAATATGAACATTTGTAAGTAGTTTCATTGTATTCTAAAAAAGATATTTAATTGTTATAAATATTTTTAAATAATTTAGAAGTTTGTAAAAATATTTTGTTTCACTTTTTTCTGAATATTTTGAAATTAATTTTTAATATATATGTAGAAAAGAAATATATATTCAATTTATATAAAATGATTTACATTTTTATTCAATATTTTGATATTAATTTTTAATATATAAATAGAAAAGAAATATATATTCAATTTATATAAAATTACAGTTGCATAAGAATTACTCATTTCCAACATTTCTGAAATTGGTTCTAGAAGTTGTGGGAACTTGGGAACTAGTAAGGAACGTTCCCAATTAGTTGAGAACTGTTTTGGGAATTGTGAAGCTTTATGGGAGCTTCAACATCAAGAAAATGGGAGCTTGTGAACTAGTTTCCTAAATAGAGAGCTTTAAATTAAAATGTAAATATTTTTATTCCATTATTACAAATACATAATTTATTACAAATAAAACAAAGAATAAACTACACTAAATATTATTAAGTAAAAAAATTTAATACTACTCACTTTATTGTTGTGGATATAATTTTTTTTAATGCATGTGTGTTTTTCTTCAAGCCTAGACTAAACATGAAAATAGAATAAATGAACACCCTATACATGGAATCATTTGCTCGAATTTGTTGTTGCTATCAACCAACCATATCATTGATTTTTATTGTATTTCCAATTTACAAGAGTATCACTATTTAGCTTTTTCCAATCATAACAAGAATAATGCTTCAAATTTACAAAGATGTTTGAAGTTTATATATGTAAAACTTAATTTTTAAAAGATGTTTGAAGTTTATATATGTAAAACTTAATTTTTAAAAGATGTTAAAACTTTATATGTATTTTCAATTTTGTTTCTTATTTTCTAATAAAATCTTTATGGATGTTAAACTTTCAATATTGTGTTAAATATATTCATATAATTATTAATATAAATTAAATTAGTAATTTAGATATCGTAGTCGTTAATTTTATCCTGGATTAAAGTTGTCTTTCATTGACCTTCAATTTTATCAGGTCAGTAACTTAATGATAAAATATTTTTTCATTAGAAAACTCCTACTAATTCCAAACACTAGTATCCACCTTCTCAACTTTCCCATGTTCAAGAAACTCATACAACATAATATAAAACTGAAATGTAAAAATATTTTGATTCACTTTTTTACTGAATATTTTGATATAAATGTAAAAATATTTTGATTCACTTTTTTACTGAATATTTTGATATTAATTTTTAATATACAAGTTGAAAAGAAATATATATTTAATTTATATAAAACTGAAATGTTGTTCATTTTATATGTACTCACGAGTGAGGAGGGGGCGACGTGGGAGGTAGGAGTTTGGCATTCTGGACATGATGTGCCTCAGGAGAAGGAGACTCCTATTTCTAGACGAACAAGACGGGGCAGGAATGGTTATCCCGACCGGGGAATGAGAGAGAATATGGTGTAGACTTGGTGAAGGTTATTCAAAATATATATTTAATAAGAAATCTTTAAAAAAAATCATCTTAAAAACAGAATTCCAAACAAAACTTATTCATAATACCCATTTCAAAATCAAACAATTCATTAAATTTGATGGTTTTTGAATACCCATTTCAAAATCAAACAATTTATTAAATCTTATGGTTTTAATAACTTTCATGTTGATTTTAACAATTTTAAAGAAAAAAATTGACTTTTTCAAAATCAAACAATTCATTAAATTTTATCGTTTTTGAATACCCATTTTAAAATCAAACAATTCATTAAATTTGATGGTTTTAACGACTTTCATGTTGATTTTGACAAATTTAAAGATGAAAATTGACTGGTAGAAGAAATTTTTAATCATTAAATATTAACAAATTGTTCAGAAACAATTTGCTAATCAAATTTCATTTATAAACAAAATTGACTATATTAATGGGTGTTTATTATATCTAGTTTAAAATGAAATGGAATAAAATATTTAAATTTGTTGAGGGTTAAATTTGAGAGAAATTACAATTTTGTGTGGTTTAAATTGCATTTTGAATGCATAAATGGATTTTGTGTATTGAAAAAACCACAAAACACTAAAATTATATAAATGTAACCACTCAAATCTACAAATCCAATAATTTCTCACAAAATTAAACGAACAATATAATAAAAAATAAACCAAAACCTACACCACCTACAAAATCATTAATACTACGTTACTGCGTAGCAAGCTGAATATTGGTAGCTAACTGAAACAATATACTACATTTATTAATCCGACCTACAAAAATAATCTGACGACACAGATTCCCACCCAACTTTGGAATTTTAATAAGGTATTTCATTTTAATTGCAGTCGTCGGATTTAAAATCTCTAACTCAATTGTATCGTCCGTTTCTGTTTTTTTCAATTTTGCAATCAAATGCCAACGTGATATCACTGATGTATGTGTTGATATGAATTACGGAGTAATTTCTCTGTACTGAATGGTGCTGGATGTGGTTATCCCTGTAAGATTTTTTGGGGGCAAATAATGAACTTAAGGGTGTAAGGTTTTTTTTTTGGGACAAAGCATTGAAATCGATATTATCTCTGTAGGGTTTGCTGGGACAAACAATGAATGTAAATGTTGAAGGAACTAATGTCTGAGTTTTTGGCATGTCTATGACAGCTGGAGGGGCCTCTTCTTCGAATATAACTGTCTCTGCCATTTGCTTTTCTGAAGATGCCACGTTTCTCTCTTAAATCTTTACTTTTCATTTGCATTCCTCATCAAACTCTATTTAGTGATAAAATTGTGTTACTTGTGCACTGTAATATTCTGAAATTTTTATGTGTAAAAATAGAGTTTACTTTGTTTTTTTATTATTTTGTAATAGAGGTATTTTTTTATACTGTTTGAATAAAATATTGTGATAGTGATTTCCATGTTTTAGATGTAATTGTTTATGTGTCTATTTTAATCATGATTTTTCATTTTGAGTAAAGTTTGATAAATTTAAAATCTAGGTAAAATGTTTTTTATTAAATTAAATAATGTAAAATAACATTTTTTTTTTAATAATGATTTATATTATAGTTTATTAATGTTTTGAAAATCATTCGAATATATGTTTTTTATTAAATTAAATAATGTAAATTTTTTTTTTTTTAAATAATGATTTATATTATAGTTTATTAAAGTTTTGAAAATCATTCGAATATGTGTTTTTATTTTAGAAGATGGATATAAGTTTATTTGTAAATGTTTATTCAATAAATTATTTTTATAGAGTTTTAAAATTATTATTAATTAAAAAAGTTAATTAAAAAATAAATTAAATGAAGTTTTATTTGAGTATAAGCATTTTTTAAATAATTAAAATGTGTTTGGAGTTTTTTTTCTATTTATCAAACTCTTTGAAGCTTTTACTAGTAACATATAAAACATTGTCCACCTATCCTACCTTATTTATCAAAGGATTTCATTTAAATTTGAAAAGATAAAATACCATAATAAAATTGAAGAAAGAGAAAAAATTAGGGAAAAAAAATTAAATAATTTATATTAGATTTTTCTTTTTTAATTTATCTAACTAAAAAAAATTGTTGTATTTAAAAGATTTTATTTAAATTTGAAAAGATAAAATACCATAATAATATTGAAGAAAAGATTTTATTTAAATTTGAAAAGATAAAATACCATAATAAAATTGAAGAAAGAGGAAAATAAAATTGAAGAAAGAGGAAAAATTAGGAGAAAAATAAATTGAATAATTTATATCATATTTTTCTTTTTTAATTTTATCTAATTAAAAGAAAAATTGATGTATTTAAAGTATAATTTTTATTTTCCATCATAACTTACCAAAAGAAAAGAAAAGAAAATAATTTAGATTATATTTGGTTTTTAGTAACATATAAAACATTGCCCACCTATCCTACTCTATTTATCAATGGATTTTATTTAAATTTTAAAAGATAAAATACCATAATATACCCTATTTAGTAAAGGATTTTATTTAAATTTGAAAAAATAAAATATTATAATAAAATTGAAGAAATATGAAAAATTAGAGGAAAAATAAATTAAATAATTTATATTAGATTTTTCTTTTTTAATTTTATCTAACTAAAATAACAATTGCTATATTTAAAGTACTCATCATGTTGATAATTCCTATTTTCCATCATAACTTGTCAAAAGAAAAGAAAATTAAATAATTTAAATTATATTTGTTTTTCTAAACGTTGTTTAGTTATACTTAATGAAAAGAGTAATTTCTCTGAATCTCTGATTAAAGAATAAGGAGATTATTAAGTTGATTATTAGTAGTTCATTCAAACTTGTTCAAAGAAATAACCAAGTGTATATTCATTTAAATTTTGGATTTACAATATTTTAAGAGACATCAAATTTTTTGAGATGCAATTGGTTTGTAATTTAAGAGATTTATTGCCTTTTTAGAAAATGATAGATTAAGAGTTATGATAAATCATTAGTTGTTTATATATATATATATTTTGTTATTATTAATTCTGTAATCTTGTTTATTAAATGTTGTGTTTGTGGAATGGTTGCAATCATGGATTTTATTACGCTAATAGGTACACTTATTGGCAATGGGCACAATTAATGATGTTTTAACCTTATTTAACCTTAAACTCTAATATGATGGATACACATTCAAGATGCTCTCATATTCTTAGTAGTCCTCCAAAATCAATGAGCCAGATTTATTGCTCATAACTTCCTTGCATTTATGAAGGCATCCGTTAACATGTTTACTTTTTTACATTTACTTAAGAATACTTAAAAAATTACTGTGAGCATATATAATTAACACGTTCAAATGATTAAAAATATCACTCCACAGTTTTTATGTTAGAGCACCATTAGTTCCTGATCCCACTACCTCCACGCATTACCTCCCACATTATGAACATTCCACCACTACCTCCACGCATTACCTCCCACATTATGAACATTCCACGACTTGAACCGCCACGCAACGCATTATGTGAGTGTTTGGGAACTCATTCTCTGAGCCACCCATACACATTCTCTGAGCCACCCATTCTGTAAACGTTTGCCAATTGAAGCTTTTTAAATTTAGACTCAGCTGTATGCAGGCAAAAGAAGTATTACAGTGGGGATGGGTGCTGAAACTTTCTGGCCAAAGCAGTCTGTATGTAAGAATTACAGTTTTTAAAATTTATAGACAACCGCATGCACGAATTAGAGACAACCGCTTTCAGGCTAATGTTTTCCTAATATATATGTGTAGGTCTCTTAAGTATCTCGGCCCTGATCTCAAAGGCGGCACCATCAGTCTTGAAGAGAAGCATTTGATTATCAAACTTGGCGGCCTTTTCTGGAACAGGTATGTACTCATAAAATTATACCTGCACAATATTTTAAAATTAGACTTGCATAGAAACTGCTTAGGCCATTAAACGGACTGGACAAGTTGAAAAAAAAACCCGCGCCAATGAAAAATGGTCCGAGCATTTTAAATTTCCCATAGCAATACAAGCCTCTCATAAGAACATTATGGCTTACAAGGGGTTATTAGAATTCCAAATATTACCAAGCCCACTTTCAAGCTCTTAGTACTATATTTGAATTTCGAAAATGAAAATTCCAATTATCCTTGTCTCTATAACAGTGAACTACCAAAATTTGAAGTTCACGTGTTAAATTACCAAGCTCTCGACCTAAAAGCTGACACAGATGAAACCGAGATCTTCACCATTACTATTTTAGGTAGAAGGATGAGTATTGTTAGCAGAATTTCCTATCTGTGTATTAACTAGAAATGCAGTTTTCTGGTAACTTGTTTTCATTATTTTGCCTAGAGGGGGAGATCATCTGCTATAATAACAAATCACAAGTAACGAACATAACAGAACATACAGAAGAAAAAACGTTGTATAACAAATGCATGTAACGGAAAAAGAAAAAACCACATGCCTAGACTGACAGGGATTATGTAATGAATAGTGTAGTCAAATGTGTGTGAACATGCAACATGATTTTTACTTTAGTTATGCTATACATACATTGAATTCTCCAATCCAGGGATTTCACCATTCTATGGAGGTTCCCCACAGAACCAATTCAATATGCCTCTATGTCGAGACAAATGTTATCATAATATAAAATTTTATTATTTTATTTCTTCAAACAACCTGTGTAAGCCTGTGATGCAGTAATTAAAGCATTTAAGTCGTCAGATCCTTGTTGAGATTAATAACTTCATGTTTGAAATCGAAAATATACGCATTATTGTCTAGGCGTTGTATCATCTCATGCCAATTGAATTTCGAACTCCATACAATTTGCAGACTGAAGGGATGCCCATCTAATTGGTCGTCGCTGGAATCACATACATGGCCGGAATCCCAAATACCGCGTAGCAGAATAGTAATCTCCCCCAATATAGTTATCCTATCGATTTCTTCTGTACAACCATCTTGCTGGTGAACGCCGAAAGGCGAATTAGGGTTTGTTTGTAAATCCTCCTAACTCAGGTAAGCCACAAAACTTTATTGTTTATAAAGTATTAACCTAACTTTATTTAAGCCAAAAGTATCAGGTTCGCATATTTCAAAACCGGTAACACCATATACGTATTAGGGTGTGTGTTAGGTTATTTCTAATATTTTATGGTAACACCTATATCCAACCGGTTATCGATAAGCCAAACCGGTAACAACATATGGTTATTATATTGTCATTATAACCCTATAATAATAACCTAAGCCACATATATTGGTTACTTTAAGCCATACCGGTAACACCATATTTTAATGACAATATAAAAATATAAAAAAATTGGATATATTTTAATGACAACACCGATAACACCATATTTTAATGACAATATAAAAATATAAAAAATGGATATATTTTAATGACAACACCGGTAACACCATATTTTAATGACAATAAGACACATGTCATTATGGTTATTATATTGTCATTATAACCCTATATTATAATAACCTATAATGACAAAAGTCTGAAATATAATGGCTTATAGTTTTATGGTAATAACCTAAAATATGGATACAGTTTTAGGTTAAAATAAATGTTTTAATTCTTAGTTTTAATAAATGTTTTAATTTTTAGTTTGAAAGTCCTAAATGTTAAAGTTTTAATTCTTAGTTTTAATAATTTTTTATGATTTCTAATTGTTCATTAATTGTTCATGTATTTTAAATGTCTTCTAAATGTTGAAGTTTTAATTTTTAGTTTTAATAATTTTTTATGATTTTTAATTATAGTCAAAATTTAAATATTTTAAACTTTAATTGAAATATATATTTATTAGATATTAAAATTGAAATTAACATTGTAAAAAAAATGATGTATAAAGAAAATATGAAAAAAAATAAATGAAAAACAATAAAATTTAAAAGAAGAAGATTAAATAATCAAAGTTCTTTTAACATTCATGTTTACAAATAAATGAGTCACGAGGAATGTGACATCATAAAAGAATTTAAATGAAGAATAATGAAATTTAAAAGAAGATTAAATGGTCAAAGTTCTTTTAACATTCAAGTTCACAAATAAGTGAGTAATGAAAGTGAGAACATAATAGTCATTAAATTTATCACACTTTTCAAGTTTATCATGTAAGTTTGGATCCTGCCCATGAAACCTTTCAAGTTCACAAATAAACCAGTGATGAAAGTGAGACCATAGTAGTCATTAAATTTATCATACTTTCCAAGTTTATCATGTAAGTTTGGATCCTCCCATGGAACCTTTTCCTATTAGTATGGGAGATAATCAACTTAATACATGTAAGTTTGGAAACAAATTTTTAATAAATGGTTAGGGCACTTTAAATATTTTTCAAAGAAAAAGAATTAGGCATTTTTCATTCTCATAAAATGAAAAGTATTTGAAAAAAAAAAAAGATCTCTAAACATACAAAATATCATAGGAAAAACATTTAAATATAAAATACATAGAAAAAAGTACATTTCAACCATTGAAATCAAATGGTAAAGGTGAAGCCACATACAATTGGAAATATGCCTTTTCCATATATCCCTAAACATACAAAATAACTATAGGAAAATCATCTAAACATAAAATACATCGCAAAAAGTACATCCCAACCATTAATTAAATGGTAAAAGTGGAGCAAGGTAAAAAGTCAATAATTGACAGTGTGCCCTTTCCATCATGTTCAAATACTATGATATCCAACATAGAGATAACTTTATTATTATTGATATCTATTCATACATGTAACTTTAACTAACTTTACTTACAGATACTGAAGCTATTCATACATGTAACTTTATTATTATTGAAGCTATTCATACAAGTAACTTTATTATTATTGATATCTATTCATACAAGTAACTTTAACTAACTTTACTTACAGATACCTATTTTTATTTTAATAGTGTTTATATAAAAATAAGGTAGTTAAACATCAACGTAGTTGAATTCTAATTTACTTAAGTAATCTACAATTATGTCATATAAMAATAATACAATGTTTGAATTGAAGCTAACAAAACAATGTTCCATACTCACTATTTTGTCACATAATAAGACTAAAATCTTTAGGACAKAATAAGATCATATATTCTTATCAACATAGCAAAAGTAATATATATTTTATAGTAATTCAAGTATATTAAACTTTAAAAGGMWAACTATTMTTCTCATCTTTATTCTTACATCCTCATTTTCACCACTCCATGTGYGGATTGCAAAGCATGTTGATATCTTAGCGAVAAATATATAMATCCAAATAATAGATGATGAAAGTCTTTTTTTWACGAATTTCAATATTTTTATGTTTAATTTAATTTAATTTAATTCTAWTTTTTTACCTTTCTTCATACTTTATGAATTGRCARAAAATTAATGAATTGGAAGAAAATTATTGTTTGGATTATTATTCTATATATGTTCACTGTAAATATTGGATTATTATTCTATATATGTTCACTGTAAATATGCTCAATATAACAACGCCTATAAAGAACTTTTTATCTCTCATTTTGGATTCTATTTTTTTGGGTGTTAAGCCCTCATCTTCATTGCATTTATAAAGAATGGTTATTTGATTTATTAAATTTATATTCACTTGATACCTAGAAGTTATATTCACAAGTGGTTGATTTATATTCACTTGATGCCTAGAATTTATATCCAAATAAAATCTTTCATGCCTAGAAGTGGTTGGTTTATTTTACAAGCTTTATGTTTTAGATTTCATTCTATAAAAGTTATAATCACTTTACTCCTATTTTTTCAGTGCTAGGAAACTTCTTGACATTGTTATGGATCCAACCATATGAAGTTGTTTGCCATTCCAGATTTTGGAGCTGATATTTTATTGGCTCCCTTTTTCAGTGTTGACAAGATTTAGAACCGTTTGTAAACACTGGAATGTTATTATACAAACCCCTTCATTCCTCGTTCATTGTCATCGACTTTCCTACAATGAATATGGTTTTCTAATTCCTTTTCTCTATGGTGAGGAAGGTTACTTCGTTGGAGGATACCTTCATCAAACTGTTTGTGTTTGTCGTTTTCATGTGCCATTAATAGATTCCAGCTATACAATTGAATGCACTGTTCGATCCATGATTTTGTTGTCTTTACCAACAATATGCTCCCTTACAAAGAATTATTTTGTGATGAATCCATTTACGAAGTCATTCAAGAACATAGGTTCTATATGGGTTGGAGACTCGGGTTTCTTTACACTCTTGGAAAATGTCAGTGCTAGAAAATATGAATGGGTTGTTTTGAAACATATTTCAAACAACATGCAATCAAACTATTTCATTTGCAGTAGCCTTGACAGGGTGTGGAGGAGTACAAACATTCCTTATGGTGGCACTACACCTCCAAAAGAGGCAGTGGTCTATAAAAGTAAAATTTATTGGATGTATTTGAACAAAGATTATGAAGACTACCCTTACTATGGGTACACAATATATTGGATGGATGTTTTAAATAATCAGCGGGGTTTTTCTTTTGTTCCAATCCCAGACATACAATGTATGTCATTGGAATTATACAATAACCAACTTATATGCCTCATCAATGATGGTTCCACCTCTGTTTGGAGTGTTTTGAGGATGATTGGGGATTCAAATGGAATTTGTTGCAACTCTTTTCAACATACATAAATATAAAATGTCCTGGATATCTTCCATTTCGAACAGTGGACGAGATAGTTCTCATGTGCAAGAACAATGAAGTTCCACTCATGTTCTATGATTTCATGACCGACTCTTGTGTCCCAACAAATATGACAAATGTATCCATGTTACCAAACTATGAGTTGAGATTTCCATTTCAAGACCAGTTCAATGACTTGATTGAAAATGGAAATGTTTTCCCACTACTTCCAAACATGGATTCTGTTGATGACATTCCACCATTGGGAATAGATTTGTTGGCTTAGTCTACTTTTCCTTTTAATAAAGAATTCACAATATTATCAAACATGTTGTACGTGTCTTATGGATTGATATTCAATATTCATATTCAATTGTGATAATTTTTAGTTTCATATCATTGTCATATGGATTGATATAAAGATTGTTTACTGAAGGCACAATATATGTTTAGTAAAAATTGTTTACTAAAGATATAAATATTTATTGAAGGCACAATATATGCCAAGTTAATCATGATGTATTTTTTCCTTTTGTAGAAATGTCTACTGAAGGCACAAGTAAACGCATTACGAAACAAACTCATTCTCCGAAAACATGTGAGAGGAGAAATGAAATTATTCGTTTACAGTATCAACAAAACAAAGATGCAATAAATGAACGTAGAAGAGCTTTGTATCATACAAGAACCACTCGAAACAATATTCAAAATGATTTTCTCCATAGTCGTAAGTATCGAAGTTTAGCTGCTATCATGCGAACAACAATATGTGTTGATGTTTCTTTCCCACAATATTTTCATACTCTGGATATTTCTTATGTTCCACAATCTCATAACAATGTTGTCTTCATTGCGTAAACTTCTCATATTCCAAAAGATGATCATGTTCAAAACCTTGATTCAAATGACAACCCTCAGTCTTCTACAAATGGAACTCCTACATTGCAGCATGAAGGAAGGCTGGAAAACCTTCATGGTAGAGTTCTCGAAGACATTCAAAATATAGGGCCATCTGAATTTATGGGTGACAGTAATTTTCTTGCCAATTTGGTTGATAATTTGCAACCTTTACCTGTTGTTGTTGGATCTGTGTCTCCTCTCCCAAATTTTCCAGCTAATATCCATCCACCAACATAATCAATTAGAACTATTTCACTTGGAACAAATAAGGTATTCGAGTGCCATAATTCTTTGTCAATTTTCTTCAACAACATTTTGATATATAGATTACTAAAATTAGTAAATTAACATTTTATTTTCTCCTTATTTGCAGCACACTAACCATTCCAGTAGAGGTATAGAAATCAACGACCAATATATTCCAGCAACACATGTTCAAATTCAAGGAGATCCTTCTCATAACCTAGGTCCACGTCAACCAGGACCATCTTATTCACAATATAATGTAATTGTTCGTCATCTGCATTCCAATGATTTTATTTTTCCTTCTCTTGTAAGTTAGTAAGTTGGAATTTAACATTTTTATATCTGTTTTTATTAGGACACCATTCAATGCAATCAAAATAGAGATATGCACTCCATAAATTCAAGGGAAAGAAATGTTGGAAGCAATGCAACAACTCCTGTTGGACCAAATTTGGGTAGGGCCTTTGACATTGGTCCTAAACATGCTCTGTTGTCTAGAGTTCATATCCATCAAGTGAATCAACCTGCTTTCCATCGTTTTCATACCAACATGATCGAAGTTCATAAAAAATTTCGAGCTAAGATTGATAGCCTCTCCATTGTGCAAATGTGCCATGTTTGTCGTGAATCTTATCCTGGAATCCATGTTTTGAGAGGGTCTGAAGGTCCTATGTGCAAAAGATGCAAATATGAGCGAGGTTCCCACCGTTTCTCTCGTTGGAATAACATGGATCCAGGTGACCAACCTCATGTTCTAAATGTTCTTACCCAAGTTGAAGAGATGCTAATAGCAAGGGTTAATCCAATACTGCAAATGACACATGCTCATGGTGGGAAATATAAATATAGTGGTCACACAATTAGCTTTCCACAAGATATTTCCACGATTGCAAGAAACCTTCCACGACATGTTGAAGATCTTGACATCCTCATTGTTAGGAGATGCAGTGCACAATATAAACATTATGAATTCTATGTAAAGAGATCACGAGTTTTGGATGCATTGCTTTACAAAATTCAAATGGATAAATATTACAGGGATGTTCAAATCGACATGGATTCACTTGCTTCTCTCCCTAAAAGGCCAACAGATGTGTCAAGTAGGATTAAATTTGTTGGTTGTGATATTCAAGAAACAAAGAGTAATGTTGTTGACAATCAAGAGCTGGCTCCTCATCGTTTGCATGCTCATCCTTCATCTTTTGTTGCCCGACTACCCAATGAAGGGAGAGAAATGGAAGAAATAAGAACATTCATTCAAAATGCAGATTCCACACCTGTTGAGCGATTGGACTGGCCAGACATTGGTTTGTCTCCCATCAATGAATATAATACAAAAGGGTTATTGGACATGGATTTCCCCACATTATTCCCCACTGGTGAGGCTGATTGGTTGCATCCTCGTATTTGTAATATTCAATTGCATGAATATGGATTACATCTTCTCAGATTCTTTGATCAGAGATTTGGAAAGCATCCAAGGTTTCAGTATTTCTTATTGAACATGATTATGTGCCATCATATCCAAGCAACTACTGCATTATTTGTAAAGAAGAATCTACATGATAAATCACCTACAACAATTCTAGACTTGCGACAACAACTCATTGATTTACCTGACAATAAGTTGGCTAAGCATCTGATGCGTTTTGGTTCTACTCTTCGAGGTACATGGGCCTATTGGATAAAGTGTCGTGATGAACTCACTGACATGATTACTCAGTTTGGTTTTCCAACATTGTTTTTTACTTTGAGTGCAACTGACACAAAGTGGCCTGACTTACACAATTTCATGCCCAAAAATGCACATTCTCGTCATTTCAATGAACATCGTAAAAAAATTGAAAATGTCATCGAGTACCCGCATCTTGTTGCCATGTATATGCATCAAAGATTTCAAATCTTCGAGGAAGAAGTCATAAAAAAATATTTTAAAGCTAAAGATATTCGGTACAGGTTTGTTTTGATGGATTTCTACTTTTTTTTTATCTTCACATTCCTCTTGTACTCTTCTATATATGTTTACTAACTTTGTATAATATATATAATTTTTTTTAGGTATGAGTGGAAACATAGAGGTTCAACCCACATACATGGTTTCTTGTGGTTGGAAGGTGCACTAAACATGGACACATTGGATTGGTCAAACCCTTCTAATGTGCACGCTGCAAAGACATTCTTTGATAAATATGTAACAGCATGGAATCCACGTGATATTCATCGACGAAACATAATGGTTCCTCGAAGCTTAAATGATGATCCATGCCTATTAAATAGTGAACAAATTCTCTCTTTTAATGCTCAAGATGATTATGAGCATTTGCTAAATCGTGTTCAAAGACATACAAAGTGCAGTGTAGATTCTTGTTTGCGAAAAAAAGGGTCTATTCTCAAATGTCGATACAATGCTCTATGGGAGGTTTGCGATGATTCAATATTGTTCATAGATGAGAAAGGGAAAAATAAATACAAGCCTGTACGAAATGATGATAGGCTAAATGTTCATAATGTTGATCTTCTTGCAATATGGCATGCTAATTTTGATTGTCAGCCTGTGGTTTCTCGACATGTTGTATTGAAATATATTGCAAAGTATGCTTCCAAGGCAGAAAAGAGATCATAAAGTTACCAAGATATGTTGACTAGAATTTCAAATGCAAGCGGCTCAGAAGCTCCTGTATTGTGTGCATACAGAAGATTCCTTGCAGAAACCCTTGTTGATAGTGACATTGGTGCACAAGAAACATGTCATATGTTATTGAAACTACCTCTTGTTGTTTGCAATAGGAAATTCTTTTCCTTAAATGTTGGTAGAAAGGTTTTCAAGAAAGTATCAAATGATCCCCATCAATTTTCTGAGTCAGATAGTTTTCTTCAAATATATCAAAATCGACCTTCATTTCTTGATCATTTGTCTATGATAGAAATAGAAAGAGCTTGGGCCTTTGATGGAAAACGTAAAAAAAGAACCATGGAAACATAGATATGTTCATGCCATTGTTCGAGTTTGGCCACGTTTTTATTCTATTCCCAGTGAAGCTTCTGATGATTTTGAGACTTTCTGTTGGACCGAGTTACTTTTGTACAAACCATTTCGTAATATTCCCATTGATATTGGCCTCTCCAGTGAAACAGTGATTGAAAATTGGCGGAATTTCCGATATCGAGCATGGCATGTTGATCTTTCCCCTATACCTTCTGATACTGCTGATGAATATGAAGATTCCCGTGAACAAGAAACCATTGTTGAAGACGAATTTGAAGAATGGAAATTTTTGTCTCGCTTGATACCTCCTAACAATATCACAATTTCTGACCTTCAAACTCTTGGGTGAAGGGAATTTGATATATGCTTTAATTGGGAGCAATCGATGGTTTCAAACGTTGTTGTCAAAGAAGCTATAGATTTTATAAAAAATGCCAAATCTAGGGGTGATATTGTTGAAAATTCTCTTTCCACAATTCCTTCACCAACATCCTTGTCAGAGAAACAATGACAAGCCTTTGAGATCATATTATGACACTCAATTGAATATGAACATTGTGAACCTCTTCAAATGATTATACAAGGCACTGCTGGCACTGGAAAGTCTTTTCTTATTCACTGTATTTATCATGCTCTTTCTGCTTCAATAGCTACTGGCCATAGTCCGTTGCTTTTACTCGCTCCGACAGGAATAATTGCTTTTAATATACATGCAAAAACAATACACTCCGCTCTAAAAATTCCTATCAAAGATATGAGACCACTACAAGGACAATCTCTTGCAATATTTCAAGAAGAAATGAGGTATATTCGATATATTTTGATTGATGAAATGAGCTTTCTAGGACCAAGATTATTCATACAGATAGATTCTCAATTACGAGAAGCATTTCCCGAAAAAAAAACTTCTCCTTTTGGTGGTAGATCCATCATTCTTGTGGGTGACCTTGGTCAATTGCCTCCTGTCAAAGATAAGCCTTTGTATGCAAGTAATACAATAGGGAAGTTTTTATGGAAAAACTTCAACATTGTTGTTACTTTGGATACAATATTTCGACAACAAGGAAATCATCCAAGGCAAGCCGCTTTTTGACAACTCTTGAATAACATAAGAAATGTTGAACCTACTATTGATGATTGGGATCTTTTTATGTCACGGGTTGATATGATTTTGCCTCCAGTGGAAATAAGTTTATTTAATTAAGCAATTCACTTGTTCCCAACAAATGATTTGGTCACCTTGCATAATAGAGAAATGTTAAAGTCATTAAATACTCCAATTGCACGATCTGTAGCTGAGCATACAAGACAGGCTGAAATTGCTGGTGTTGATGATGATAAACTAGAACGTGAGGTTTTGCTATGCTCTGGTCAACGTGTCATGTTGACATGTAACTTGTGGGTTGAAGTTGGCTTAGTTAATGGTGCACTTGGTTACATTCAACAAATTTACTATAGCCCTGGTACAAAGCCACCCCAACTTCCAATGTTCACTATTGTTCTTTTTGATAAGTACATTGGTGTTCCTTTCGACAAAAATAATTTGAATATTGTTCCCATCACACCTGTTACAAGAGGAAATTGGAAACAAATTCCTCTAAAGATGGCATGGGCCCTTACTATACACAAATCATAGGGGTTGACTTTAGATCGAGCTACTATTGATATAGGCAAGAAAGAGCTTCAAGGGTTGACCTTCACATCCATATCAAGAGTGAAATCGATTGATGGTTTGCGCATATCTCCACCTTTCTCTTTTCAACGTTATGCCAAGATGAAAAATAGTGCTTATGCTACTATTAGGAAGAAAGAAGAGAAACGATTACACTCCTTATCATTGTAGCATCCCATGTAAGTACTTTATCTCTTTATAAAATGTGTTTGTTTTGTTGATTTTTTGTCATTTCGTAGTTACTATTCTCCTATTAATCTTTTCTTCTCTATTTTTTTAATATGTTTTATGCCTTTAGTAGTTTCCTTTTACTATGTCTATAACAAAAGAATATAATTATTTATATTGTTACATTCATTTGTTACTAACCAGTAACATTTAAAAAATCATATTATTACGCATGGAAATAAATGTTTATATTTCTCTCATATGCATAGTTGGARTCTCCTACATGTAATATTTCATGCTAATATTTTTTGTAAGTGACCGAAGCAAATTTTGAAAATTTCCATWCACATGTTYTATTTGTATTTCARCTCATAGTATATTTATTTTTGTTTTTCCTATCCTGYAGTTATGGAAAACTCAGATGCTTTGAAGTTTGGTTMTGCTTTGCATGAAATAAYGCARCAGGAKCATTTTCTTCATGGCATTCAATCTATGGTCACCAACCWACACCRTGAACCWTTCGACTTATTTGATCSRTCTTTGCAGTGCTTSTCTASACTAAAGKAAATTATACACASATATATGCATATATGTGATAGGGAAGCGGGGAGACATTTGAGAAAAGATTGGCTTCATAGACAAAATGGTCATGGTCAAGTCGATATTAATTGGTGTTGTCGATGCCACCAATCTGGTTGCATATTAGAGTAAGATTCTGACAATTTTATCGGATTTAGATATGTTTTTATATTTGGAAACTTCATTTTTTGAAGTTTAAACATAATTATGTTTTTATGCAATGTTTCTGAATCTATATATATATTTTCCCTTTGCTTGTATGTTATAGAATGTTTTTGAAACTGATCGAACTTGTTTTTGTTTTGATTATACATTATACTTCTAATTATTGTTGTAATTTTTTCAACCGGGATTATGGACAATAGAGATTTTTCAAGCTTTAGTTGGGCTCTATATCAAATCACCGAACAAGAAAAATTCTTTACTCTTTTAAAAAATTTCATCTCTATGACAACTGGTATAGAGTGTCACTTGTTTGACAATACATTTCATTTTCTCTTAAGCCTGAAGAATTCAATGTTGCAACTACAACATATTTTTGTCCATAATTGGTGTTGATGTAAACTCACCTTCCATTTATCATGGATCGATATAGTCTTTATACAATTGTTGAGTAAAATTGTAATGAACAGAGTTTACAAAATTTTGAACAAATGTTTTCTTAAATTTGACAAGAGATTTTCAAATTATAATTCTTAACTTTCATTCATATGTTTGTTTAAGATCAATTTCTGAAATATGAAAATATCATATAACCTTTTGGATGAAAATATGATATGCCCTTTTGACCTTTTGGAAATTCTTCTTTCATGCATTGTTATCTTTTTTATTTCATATATATATATATATATATATATATATATATATATATATGGATTTATTTTCTACCCTTATACAAGGAAATACCATTTTTTTACTGAAAAGAAATGTTTAAAGGTTCATGAGCATTAACAATGCAACACAACTCAAAAGTGATGGATGCAAAATAGTCAAAGATTTTATGATGGTGCAATTTATAAGTTATATCATCCACATGTGTCATTAATATATAGAAAGAAAAATCACAATGTACTAAGGGATAAAATCTCAATACTATGATCTTACCCACACCATAATTATATTATGTATATATGGATGCAAATAATTCATAAATTTTATGATGTTGCAATTTATAAATTACATGATCCACATGTTGCATAAAGAATGCAACACAACTATAACTAATATTTAAAGTGAAAATGAAAAATGCATCCCCGAATAAAAGGATTTTATCGACACCACAATGAGAACTTTTCTCACTTTCCCACTATCATCATCATTTCCCAATGTCTCCATCATCTACCCTTATACAAGGAAACACCATTTTTTTTACTGAAAACAAATGTTTAAAGGTTCATGAGCATTAACAATGCAACACAACTCAAAAGTGATGGATGCAAAAAAGTCATAGATTTTTTTATGGTGCAATTTATAAGTTATATGATCCACATGTGCCATTAATATATAGAAATAAAATTCACAATGTACTAAGGGATAAAATATCACTACTATTATCTCAGTACTATGATGTTGCAATTTATAAATTACATGATCCACATGTGGCATAAAGAATGCAACACAACTATAACTAATATTTAAAGTGAAAATGAAAAATGCATCCCCGAATAAAAGGATTTTATTGACACCACAATGTCGAACTTTTCCCACTGTCCCACTGTCATAAACATTTCCCAATGTCTCCATCTAACGCTTTTTGGTCAACGTCGCATCATGACAAATATTTCCCAACGTCACAATGTGACTTTAATTTTTTTTTCACGGTTTTACTTTATTAATGTATTATTTAATAATGTATAAATCCTTCACTAATACATACTTGTATTAAGTATTACTCCATTAATATATTAATTATAATTTCTTTATAATATATTAATGTATTAAAATATTATTAATAATATATTTGTAATTTCTTTTAACCATCTGACGATTTTTACTCAACGTCGCATTTTGACAAATATTTCCCATTGTCACATTATGATGTGCATTTTCCAATGTCGCCATGCAACTTTAATTTCATTTTCCAATGTCGCCATGCCACTTTAATTTCATTTTCCAATGTCGCATTCCGACATGTATTTTCCAACGTCGCATTCCGACGTGTATTTTCCAACGTCACTTTGTGCCTTCAATAATTTTTCCCAATGTCACATTTTGATGTGCATTTTTCCAACTTCACAATGTGACTTTAATCATATTTTTTTTTCATGTTTTACTTTATTAATACTTTATACTTTATTAATATATTCTTTAATAATGTAAAAATATTTGACTAATACATAATTGTATGTATTATTAATGTATTAATATATTAATTATAATATATATTTTTAATTTTTTTAACATTTTAATAATTAATTAGGTACTACATTATTATAATGTATTAATGTCTCTATGTATTATTATTTTATTAATCTTATTATTTTATTTATGTATTACTTTATTATTCTATAAATAGTTTATTATTGGTTTAATACTTTAATGTAATATAATACTAATATTTATTTTTATTTTTTAAGATTTAATATAGTTTAAATATTTTATTTTATAAATTGTTTTTTTATGTATTATTATTTTATTAGTGTTTTACTAGATAACATTATTAATGTTTTACTCTAATATATTAATATTTTATTAATTTTTAATTTTTTTTACTGAATATATACTTTATTATTTATGAAAACATTAATGTATTAATTAACAATTTTTTTAACATATTATTTTATTAGTGTTTTAATACTTTAATATTGTAATTTGTATAGTGTTTTAATATTTTATTGATTTATTTTTTAATACAATATAATTATATTAATTTATATAATATTATATTACTTTAATATTATTATATTAATATAATACTATTACATTCATAATCATGTAATATTCTATTATTATTATATTCATAATCATGTAATATTCTATTATTATTATATTTGTAATATTAATAAAGTATTTTGATTATTATTAATATTATTAACAAAGTTTTAATAATATTATATATAATGTTATATTTTATTATTATTATAATATTTGTAATATTAATAAAGTATTTTGATTTTTATTATTTTTAATAAAATTCTATTAATATTATATATAATATATTTGTATTATATAAAAATAATAAATAATATTAAAACTAATACATTATTATAAAGATTTTTATTAATAATTATAAATAATGTAGTTTTATTAATATTATTAATTATTAATATATTATTATTAATAAGTATAAATAATATATGTTTATTATTATTATTAATTATAAATATTGTATTATTTTATTTGTATAAATACTATTAATATTATAAATAATGTTTTATTATTAATTTCTAATATTAATAATATTTTATTAATAAAGTATTATTAATGTTATATTATTAATATAATTATTAATATTAATGTTATTCATATAATTATTAATAATAACTCATTATTATTAATATTTCTAAAGTTGATGTTGTTATTAATAATGAGTTATTATTAATTAATAAATATATTTTATACTAATTATAATTAATGTATTTTTATTTTTATAAATATTTACAAATAATACAATACTTTATTTTTATTAATAAAGTATTATTTATATTATTAATAATGTTTTTTTATTAATATAATTATTAATAATAATTCATTATTAATCATATTTATAAAGTGGTTGTTGTTATTAATAATGAGTTATTATTAAATAATATATTTATGTACTAATATATTAATAGTCGTCCTTAAGGCATGTCGGCAGTAGACTAGCAACAACCACTTTATAAAAGTGCCACTTTATAAAAGTGGTTGATATACGCCGTCATTAGTTTGGAAATGTAAAAAATGACGTTGTATATCAACCACTTGTATAAAGTGGTTTTTGCTAGTTATGGGATTGTTGGCCTTTGTTAACTTTATTGTATCTATGGAAATGTTGGTTTTTGTTAATTTTATTGTATCAGGGTACTTTTATGGGTTTAGCAGAATTGGGTTTGTTACATCACAAGTTGAGTAAATGGGCAAAAAAACCATCACTTAGTAGAACCTTTAGCCTATAATAAAAATTTGTGTCTAACATGAATTATAAATGAACCTAGACTCTAGAGCAAAACATCAATAAAATAAATAAATATGTATGTATGTATAACACAAGAAGATACCCACTATATATAACAATGGGAAGAGACTCGGTGTTAACAAAAGATAATTGTCTATATTAGCATTGTGATATGATATTAATACAATGGTGAACACCAATGACAATGGCATGAGGCCCTTCATACCAAGACCTAATTTCCTTCCACACCTAATTTCTTTCCACATCAGTAACCTAGAACCTGTTACTCTGGCCAATTGTCTTTCTGCAGATCCAATTTAGATCATGGACATACCTGTGTATTCCTTGATCAAAAGACATTTGAGGACAAACAGAAAGGGTGATTGTTGAAACAATGAATATCAAGGTTTGATCAATGTTGGAAAGAAACATGGAATACCATGGCATGGGCTCGGCTTGATACACAGCAAAAGGAACCTCCATCGTTATCTTCAGGTCACCTTCAAAACCCTCCTCCGTCATTGCAATTACCATTGCCATCCACTAAAATGCTCCTTCACATGTTGATGGGCTTCTTTCTATCACATTTGGGCTTTCGCTGAAGCTCATATTAAAGGATAGGACATCAGATGGAAACCATTAGTGAGGGACCAGCCTCACGTGAAGAGTCTAATCAGGTAGCTCAGATGTTTCGATTGATAGTTTCCCGTATTACACCGTTATTCAATGTTTGTTCCCAAAGACACTTACAGGGATAATACTGATTCAACTAATTTACTAATTTAGAGAAATTATTTCACAATTCATACCAATACATATAGTGGTAAATATTCAGTTTATTAAGTAATATTGAATGCTGTAAACAATGAATATTGTGGGAAGTGGATTACAGAAATATGTTTTTTCTATTATTCTCCAATTCACTCTATGTTTTTTCTATCTTTATATCTTATATAAAAAAGATAATAGAGAAAACATAATATCTATAAGCTATCAATATCCAACTTGATAAGCAGCATTAAAATGCTGCTGAAAAATCTGTCTGAGTTAGACCTAATAAAACCATTAGTACGGAAGAGTCTGATCGAGTAGCTGAGATATTAACCTAATATCCTGTTGGCATTTAATTGCACAAAACCATTAGTGCGGAAGAGTCTGATCGAGTAGCTCAGATATTCCATTAACAGGTTCCCTATTAGACCCTTACTACATTCACTGTTGTTCAAAATACACTTAAAAGGGATAATCCCGGGTTTAATGCGCAACCGCATCCAGCGCCATCCAATTCAGAGAAATTACTCCGCAATTCTACCAACCTGTCCCACAATTGGGTGGGCTATTAAATGTGCTACAGTTCAGTGAGTAGCCAATTGAAATTCGAAATATCTTTTTCAGTTGTTTAAGACGTGGTTCATTAATTTGGACAAATTTAAATCTGGTCCATTGTTGTTTTTGTTGGGGCAATTTTATTTCATTTTGATAGGATATGATAAACACCAATTAAAATGGTCAATTTTGTTCATCAAATAGATTTTTTCATAAATATATGTTTTGGAATATTAATGTAAAAGGTTTTGTTTGGAGTTTTGTATTTTTTTTTACATGTGATTTTGTTTCAAAAGATTTATTATTAGTCCCTCTTAAGGCAAGAGGAATTCTAGCATTAGGGTTAACTTTATATTAGTTCAATGTTTGACTATATATATATATTAATATATTAATGTGTAATGTTTAGTATAGAAAATTCATTTTTATTTATTTTTATATAATAAAATAATAAAAAATATATATATTTATGTTTATAGATTTTTCCTTCTTGAAATTGATGGGTTAATCAATTTTTTTTATTGAAATTGATGGGTTAATCAAATTTTTAATCATAAATTTTAATTTTATGATAAAAAGAATTGAAGATGTTGATATATAAACTTTTATAGCAATGAGATAAAAAAAAACACCGAATTGAATGGATTGAACTCTCTTTGAGGGTCTGCGAAGACTATACATCATGCTTGCAAATTCATTGGGCGAGCCTATGATGTTTATACTATGTACTGAAAATGCATAATATGTATGCATTGTCCTCAATTATTTCTGTGAATTTATGGAGTCATAATATAAAACTACGATCAAATCAAATCAAGATGAGAAGAGCAGAATTCAATATTTTGTAGCGTTCCCTCTGGCTCTGCATTGGCCACATCTTGGCCTCCTTGGTCCACGAGGACAATTTTTGTCAATATGTTCATTTCATCACAGTTATAACACTGGGCTGGTCTTACTCACCATTTTTTGATATGTCTCAAAATTTTCTAAATGATATTCAACATGTATATTAATTAGGCATTCTCCTCTCACTCGCTTCTTCTGGAAGACAAAGTCATTTTCAACTGTATCTTAACATTTGTATTTGAAAGACTATCATATTTAATTTAACTTTTATAATCATACTTTAACATTGGATTCACCAATTACACATTATATTCGAACCCATAGAAATTAAACATGTGTCGTTTGTTTAAAGAATAATACACCTCCATACCACTCGAGATGTGCCCAACAACCAGGGAGGACCAGTACGCTAATGTCATATAAGACAACTTCTTAAGATCATTTATATATTAGCACAGCCACATAATTGTGGTTGATCAACCTCGAAAGGCATATTTTATTTGCAAACAAATCCTAACTAATTCTTTTATTGTTTATTTTATTTACAAAACAAACCTTATTTTTTTTTTGTTTATTTCATTTACAAAACAAACCTTAATTCTTTTTTATCCTATTTCATTTACAAAATAAATCCTAATTTTTTTAATCTATATCATTTACAAACTTTCATTTACAAAATAAACGTGCAAGAAACTCCTTCTCCGCGCTGGAAACTCCTGTTTGTCATAAATAGGATGAGAACGCACCGATAGAATCCTAATTTTTTTGGTCTATTTCATTTACAAAATAACTCGCGACTGTCAATTATATAACTCGTGAAATAGGATGAGAACGCACCGATGTTCCTCTCTATAGACAACTTGAATGGAATGTGCTAAGAAAATGATAATAATTTTGTTAAATGCTTAAAGCAAATTACAAGGTTACTATAGACAACTTGAATGGAATGTGCTAAGAAAATGATAATAATTTTGTTAAATGCTTCAAGCAAATTACAAGGTTACAAAAAACAGTTGTGGATCATAAACTAACAACAACAACAAAAACATTCAAGGTAAGGATGTTATTATTATATATTTATCTAGTCAAGTATACATAATTCATAATGACTTTAAGAAGGATGCTAAAACATTCAATGAAAGCTTTAAAGAGGAAACAAAAAAATTTAAGAGAAATTTAGATTAGAAGTCTTGAAAAAGAGTTGGATTATAGACCACGTCTTTTGTATATACCTTCATTAAAATTTTTAATGGGTCATCAAGCTAAACTTATGAAGAAATTGAAAAAAAAAAAAAATTCAATTGAAAATTTAAAGGTTGAGTTTCAAAATAAATTCTATACTTGAGAATCAGAATATTGAGGGAAATTGAAAGAGGTGCAAGATAAACATGAGGACATTGCAGGATTAATACAAAAGCTTTCAAATTGAAGAAAACCAGTGATAAGAAACATAAAATGTTGGGAGGTAAAAAATTGGAAAGGATATCTCTAGCACTCAAGGTTAAAGGAAATTAGAAAGGAAAAAAGAGTGCTAGTTAAAAAGGCGGTAAGGATAAAGATAAGGATAAGGGTAAAGCTAAAGGTTGTATTGCACACAATATGTCCTTAATATGTCGTCAAATCCTACTTGATTGTTTACAAGAAAGTATATCAGTAATGAATGTTGGAAGTGATGTTTTTGGCTCATAACCAAAATTTGAAGCATTGAACGGAGAAGGTAGTTGACCTTCATAGTAACTAACAAACTTAGGAAAAGAAATACTAGGTGAGTGTGTAATATCTCCAACACCACCACCACCACCCCTCGAACACTACTAGGGTATAAATAAATAATGGGCCCCAGCTACAAGGCAATGTTAGGTACCCATTTTACAATGCATATAAATATGAATGAACACTAAAAAGGCGAGGAAAGAGGGAAAACCTCATGGAAAACTCAATGAACTAATCCAATGATGGCATGGTACAAGTTTCTCATAATGTGATCCTTACTCTATAGGATGTTGAGACAAAGACTACATATTCATAACCTAGTTTTGACAAAATTGCAAGAACGTCTAACTAATTTTATTGCTTAGATTTGTCAATACCACATCCCTTTGGCTAAAGAATAAGGGACTTGAACTTCGTGAAGAAGTCCTGGATATTATCAAATCTTATTAGGTCCAATAAATTCAATTCTACCTCAAGCATATGGCCTCTTATCTAGGTTTTTTTTCCAAGGATACCTTCCAATGTGGTCCAAATCCCATTTGGAGTAGTACAAGCATCAATATGAAATAATAGCTCAAGAAAAATTGACATATTAATAAGACCATAAGCTTCATCCAAGCGGTTAAAATACCTATTTTTATTGCTTACTCTTGTTGGATCAACCTTTGCATCCATTGTTGTTCGAAATAAGCCTCTACCTCCAAGGAGTTGTAGAATCTATAGTTTTCAATCGAAATAATTATATGGCATGATAAGAGTTGTCGATATAAATTCCATTCTTTCTTTCTGCATCTTCCTCCTAAACCTACAAATAAAGTGCCTATGTGTTTTCTCCTAGAAACAAAACTATGATACCATGTGAAATTCACACAGAACCTAGCTAGATAAATTCACACAAATCTTGCAAAAAGAACCAGAGAGAAAGAAGAAAGAATGAGAGAATGAATGTGTAAATTGTATTACATGAGTGACTATTAAATACATGAATAATCCCTAATAATAGGTCAATGTGTCATAGATAGTTTCATGGCCAAGAGATTTCACCTTAGTAGTGATCTAGAGTGAAGTAGACACTCACTAACATAAACCAAAGTTTAATTGCCACCTAGTATGAGTCAATCGCCAAAGAAACCAACAGTTAACTAAGTCCACATGTGTGAAGAGCATGCATGCATGAGATATGCACCCTCCTTCTCTTAAGTGTGAAAAAAGTAATTGTTACATGATAGAAACACAATTGGTGCATGCATGAGATGTCCCCCACCATTTTAACTGAACTCTACACTAGTCTCACAGAAATCCTAATTGAAGTCAAACTAAAGAGGGAGGAGCGCCCCACTTTTTAGGAAAAACCCTAAAAAATAGGGGACCCTCACAGTGACTAGCAAACTTAGGAAAATAATTACTAGGTGAGTGTGTAATATCTCCAATAGAAAGAAGCAAAGATTACAAAGTTCAACCAAAAAATGTTATAGTATTAGAAAGCACAAAATTTGGAATATGATATGGGGATACAAAACCTAAAATCCCAAATTGTTGATTTGCACCTAAAATTACAAAGGCCCAAAGTTGAGATGGTATAAATTGTGTGTCCTCTGGATAAGAAAAAGTTGAGGGAGAAACAACTAGAGAAGGAAGTGCAAAAAATAAAAACCTAATTGGCTTAAGTTCAATATTAGTCGAATGGTAAGAAAGAAGAGTTGGAAAGCAAGGAAAAATAGCACTTGACAAAGTATAAGAACAATATGGAATTGTTGAATAAGTTTAGAAAAGGAAAAAATAATTTGCATGTCAAGTTTCAATAGTATGTACAAAAATTTAAAGACCTGGAACAAAATTTACAACATCTTTTTGTTGTAGCTCATGAAGAATCAAAAACTTCTAAGAAAGGCAAGAGCAATTGTACTCAATATCTTCTTCTTAGGATGAAGACTTGCAGAAACCTCCAAAGCAACCTAGAGTTATAGAATAACATTGTTTACATGTATATATGTAAATACATTTAAATATGTATTATATATCACTATTTCGACGGTGAATTGATAATGTGTAATTTTGTATATAGTTAATGAATTCTAGCCCATTTATAGTGTTTATTTTTTTCGCTTAATATATGTTTATGATTGATAGAAAATTATTTCTAACCCATTAATAGTGGTCATGTTTTTTTCTTCTTCATGTTAAAGTACATTTTTGAATGATAATTAATGAATTTTATCTGATTGATAGTTTTCATGTTTTTTGCTCTTAATGGACATATGTGATTGATAGCTAATGGACAAACATGTATTATTAAATTTTGTAGTGAAGATATTCAATTTATCTCATTTTTTCTAAGGACACAACTACATGATATGAATGCTCAATATTGAATTACTTAAATCACACTAGTGTGGAGAAAATAATTGAAATTATAAAATGTCGCAGACCTAAGGCTTTTAGATCAAAGCACAACAAAAATTGTAATCTTAACACAATTCTTCAATAAAATTACATGACAACAAAATAGCTATTAAAGACTTAGATTATCAATTCACTAAAATTAATGATTGCGCACAAAGTACAAAGAGAGCTTCAAACCCTCCATTGATATTACATTACAAAATATTCATGCCTTAGAAAATTTTAAACTTTGATCGAGAAAATACACACATTTTCTAGAGAAAATACACACTATGAATAATAAATGCACTCCTAAAGGTTGATGAGGCATGATTGATGTGTCCCACCCCATTTCACATCCTTCAAATAACTTAAACAACATTCTAACTAATAAAATAACTCACTATTGTTTGAAATTGAAATATGGTTATAAAAATAGAGTATAAATAACTCCACATGCAACATAAATGTTACCATAGTAGAATGAATTTTCAATATGGAAAAATCTCAAGAAATTCCTATTGCATCATAATATTCTTCACTATTTTGCATACAATGTTGCTTTCTAATCATTTTGAACTTCTTTTTTCTTTTCCTCTCGTCTCTTACTTGTTATAACCACACCAATTTTTATATGATTTTCATCTTCTATCATTTGAATATCATAAAACTACCCTTTGAATTTCTTGTTTTTCACCACTCTTCCTTACCCCATTTATTGAGGATGAAACACCCATTTCATTGTGAATCATAACTCACATTAGCATATCAACAACTACCCCATGCACTTCTTTTGTTTCACCAATATTTTATGCCTCATATGTTCAAGATGAAACATCAATTTTATTGTGATTTTAAATTGATATCATAGGTATGTCATCAACAACTATCCCTTGCATTTCTTGTATTTGGCCAATCTGTGTTGCCTCTTTTTTAAAGGATGAAACACTTAAAGTTTTATTGTTATTATTATCAAACATTATTGGGATAGTAACACTAGTTAATCCTTGCATTTGTTGTGTTTGATCATTTTGACTTGGCTAATTTCTTGAAATCAACAAAATCGACAAAGTCAACGTGCAAGAAAAATATGTACTTTGCACAAATCATTTAGATTAACAAAGACGTAATGATACATGCAATAAATTTATTGAACATAATTCTCACCAATAGAGGGAAATCCGTGTCATTGCTTCCTTGTTTTAAAAACATTTTTTGCTTACACTTTCCAAAGCGATGTGAATCGTGATAATCCTATTCACTATATTTTTTTATTGGCCTTGATCTTGAAGTTTGATCTGTCCGGCAATTGCAAACAAAGACGGCACACTTGTTCCTTGAAGGGCACACTCAACAAAACAATGAACTCACTTCCAATAGGGCACACTTGTTGCTTGAAGGGTGCACTCAACAAACAATGAACTCACTCCCAAGAGGGCACACTTGTTTACACAATGCGCACTTGCTTGAAGGGTGCACTCAGCAAACAACGAACTCACTCCCCAGAGGACGCACTTGTTTACCCAATGTGCACAGCCTCAAAACGCAGACCTAGCCAGCAAACTAACGCACAATGAAGAGGGCGCAGGAGTCCCTTGGTGCACAAAAACCTCACACGCTCACATAGCAAAATGAAAATGCAGAGAAGAGAAGATAAGATTTGGAAAAACTTCATCAAATGTATTAGATAAAGTCATCCCCTTTAATAATACAGGGCAACTTATTACAAAGGCAATTGTTTCTTTTATTTTCTGCGACTCTCTGTGCATTTAGACTGGGGAAAGAAGTTTCTCGCAGCAATGACTGACACAAACTGACTGACCATTTATTTAGACATAGTCTTGCTTACTTAAACTAGTAAAGTCTTTATTTACAATTATGACTCACTGATGCTAACATAGATCATAAAACTAGAATAGAAATTATTCCCTTTAGCGCCTTGCTTCTAGGATTGGCGAGATCAGATTACAATAGAATTTTATGAGTTAATATTGATCCTCTTCTCCTAGTTAGACAAGGAAGGGTGATGCCCTTCCTGGTTTCCTGGTGGCCCAATTCCTCCCTATTTATATCTGGAAGCGTCCCTACTTCCGCTACCAACTAAAGGAAATTACGTTGCATTGTCTCGACTATCATCCACTTGGCCTGCGCTGGACTTTGGCATTTTTTATCAACCAAGTATGAAGCATGATGTGTATTCGAACGATTTGGTGTTACTTTCAAGGCAGCTGCAACTAGACTGTGTTGTTGTGATAAATTATGAACACCACTATGGTCAGCCTGTTTTTCTTGGTGTTGATGTGTTGATCCCGACGGAGCCAAAATGAGAGGCATCTATGTGGACACCAGAGACTGAAATCCAAGACAGACCTCGCAAGGTGAGAAGCCATTGGAAGAGTCTGTGGCCATGTTGTAAGGGTTCCACTTCTACAAAGACTGAATTAGGGAGTAGAATTCTTTGGCGTAGTTGTTGTAATTGAATTTGGCTATGGAAAGGGTCTTGGAGTGGTAATTCACCGGGTGACCTCCTTGTTTACGCACCACTCCAATAGAAAACTAAGAGAAAATATGGGGTAAGGGATAGCGATATTTAATTGTGGCTTGGGTGATGGCATGGTAGGTAGTAACTAGACGGAATTTGGTAGTCTCCTGCTTTAGAGTAATTAAAGCTAAAGCGGTGCAGGTGGAGGAGGAGGATGGACGATGGCCAGATTTGGGGAATTGACCCATTTTTCATTCGATTTTGGTAGTGTCTTTGGTAATAGGTCAAGATGATGGGGCATTGGGTAATGATGCGTCATGAATGATATCGATGGATTGTGCAATGGCTCGAGAGGGTGGGAGCCTTGTGGGAAACTAAGAGACATTGGAAAATTCTGGGAGGAGAGGGAGTACGACAGGAGGTGTCGGATTAGTGAGGTTCTCAGGTTGAACATGGCGGGCCAAACATAGAGAAACATATTTTTGGTGAATGACATGGTTAGTTTATTCTTTTCCAGGATGTAGCGAAGGGGAAGTGTGAGGCGTTGAAGTAAGCACATAGGTGCGTCCTTCATGTTGAAGATTGTACTGATGGGATTTGGCATGGTGCACAACTTGTCGGTCTTGTTGGTATGGGAGACCCAGCAAGAGGTCAGCACAGTCTAAAGGTGAAACATCCCAGTCCACGGTGTCATAGAAGGGGCCAATGGAAAAAGTTATTGTGCAGCACCGGGAGATAGTGATGTGGGGTCCTCCCTTTTGTACCCAACCAAGTTGATAGGGATCTAGGTGGGGGGTGGTGGGAAGTTGTAGATGTTGGACTAGGTCTTGGGAGACTAGATTTTTTTGGCTTCCATTTTCCAGAATGAGAGTTGTGATTTTATGTTTAATTTGGCATTTATGCATAAAGAGGGGAATGTTAGTGCGACCCAGTGTGAGTGTAGTCATGAGAATGAGGGATGGGTCGGCTTCGGTGGGGTTGGTGAGAGAGATGACTTCTGGTTGTTCGGGAAACTCAATGGGTGTGACCTCTATAGCCAAGTTCTGATGGGGGCAGATATTTTTTATGGCTCAACAGTCGGTAGAGTTGTGTGAGTTGGTCTTGTGAAAAGTACACCAAACCACAATTTTGGTCGTCGATGAGGAAGAAGGGTATGGTTGAGGTTAAGAAGGATGTGGGTTAGCAGACTGGGTTCGATTTGGTGGATATCAGGTTTGAGGGGCTACCTTACGTTCTACATCCAAGGCTCGTAAGAATGCCTTGTCCAAAGAGGAACTTTCAAAAATATCTACTTCGCGACTCAGAGGAAACAAAAGACTAGCATTAAATTTGATGATTAATACCTCGTCGAGATCATTGTTATGGAGTTGTATGCTTAACTTGCAGAATAACTTAATGTAGCCTTGTACAGACTGAGTTGAAATTTGGCGGAGATGCAACCACTTGGAAAGAATATTCTGGAGATATCCTGGGGGATAGAAGCGCTCACGCAATGCATGACAGAAAGCGTCCCAAGAAGTAACACAACCAGTTGTCAGAGACTGTGGTGTACCGAGCTCCATGACCAATTTGGATTGTTCCAATTGAGTGTCCCACCAAGTTTGAGTTATCCCTTCGATTTGCACGCTGGCAATTTGTAATTTAGTGGATTCTTCCATCTCAGGGGAAGTCTTGAAGTATGTGGAGAGGCTACGGATCTAGGAATCGATCGTCTCGCCATTCATTTTCCCAACAAACTTTGGTAACTGAAAGCGCGTGTCCAACTACATGGTTGTTAGAGTCTGGCATTGTTGGAGTCGAAGTAATTCATGGAGAGTCAGTGCCAATTATTCAACTGAAGTTGATGTGGCTGCACTAGACTCCTCACTAGAGACTTATCTTCGGGGCGGCATGGTCTGCAAGTGCGGAAGAGAGGGAGTGTATCCTCTTGAAGGAAGAGGCGTGAGCTTCCAAAGGGGACCCTGAGGAGGGTGTGCAAAGAAACTAGAGAAGGGCGCAAATGTTGCACCAAATGCAAAGGCGCAGAGGAACCCTGAGAAGGGCGACCATCCCGCTCTTAGCAAGAGCATGGATAATTAGTTGAAGAACACAAAAACAAAATTGTGAAATTTTATGGATGTTTCCTTTGTCTTTTCCTTCTTCTCTATGTGTGGAAACTTCCCCAAGGCACACACTCTAATACCAATTGATTTGTCCGACGATTGCAAACAAAGAGGGTGCACTTGTTGCTTGAAAGGTGCACTCAGCAAAACAACAAAATCACTTATAAGAGGGTGCACGTGTTGCTTGAAGGGCGCACTCAGTAAACAACGAACTCACTCCCAAGATAACGCACTTGTTTACCCAATGCGCACTACCTCAAAATGCAGACCTAGCTAGAAAACTAACACAAAATGAAGAGGTTGCATCAGTCCCTTAGTGTGCAGCAACCTCACACACTCACACAGCAAAATGAAAACACATAGAAGAGAAGAGAAGATTTGGAAGAACTCCATCAAATGTATTAGAAAAAAATGTCCCCTTTAATAATAAAGGGTGACTTATTACAAAGGTAATTGTTGCTTTTATTTTTTTCAACTCTTTGCACATTTAGACTGGTGAGAGAATTTTCTCGTAGAAATGACTGGCACAAACTAACTGACCATTTATTTAGACATAGCCTTGCTTACTTAAATTGGCGAAGGCTTTATTTACAATTATGTGATTGACATTGACATAGATCATAAAACTAGCATAGAAATTATTCCCTTTAGCGCCTTGCTTCCAGGACTGGCGAGATCATATTACAATAGAAGTTTTTGAGTTAATATCGATCCTCTTCCCCTCGTTGGCCAAGGAAGGGGGACACCCTTCCTGGTGGCCCAAAGATAGTTACTAAACTATGAGGACATCATTATTAGTTAAACACACACATTATTAATCCTCACACTATGATTATTAGTTAAACACACACATTATTAGTCTTCACACTATAAAATGAAAATAGAATGAGATACAATTTAAAAGTATGACATACATAATGTTGGTAGAATTAATGATTTCTTAGATTTTTTTACCCATGATTCAAAGAGTTGTTTCACTTATTGAGAATTAACCTCAGGGAAATGAGATGCTAATTGTGCCACAATTTCTTCATTGAATGGACTTCTTGACTTATCATGTTCAAGACAAAGTTGAATTCTAATATTTGAAGGCATGAATCTACTTTGTGTAAATTTTTGGAAAGCGCCTTCTAACCTCATAATAAACTTGAAAAAATGTGCTCTCATCTTATTTACAAGACGTTTTTTGTCGCATTCAAATTTGTTTCTATAATCCTTGTAACCTCCTCTTCCTCCTCCTTGGTTTCTAATCAAATTTTGTATTTCCCTATGCTTATGCTCCATCACTTCAATCCTTAATTGTACTAAAGTATAAGAATGAATAGATTTATTCATCTCAATAACATGGACCACTTGGACATGCATATAAGGAACCATCTCATCTCCTTAATAAGAACAAAACCAAATCCACTCACCAGAAATGATGTTAATATTGCAATGACGGTGACTCAAAATGTTATCATGAATTAAATGATACCACCATTATAGAATACATAATACGATCAACTTAACATAAATTGACTTATCTTTCCTCGTATACATATGCATCATCCCATGTACATCCTTGTAGTTGCAACATCTGGAATTATTTATAACACTTCCACATTCTCACCAATTTTTTGTACTTTTATTCATTTTGTAGGCCTTCAATAACTTATAAACAAGACATATCGGTGTATATGATTAGTTACTTATATTTCTATTTAAGTTTCATAAAATTGAGATTAATTTCACTCCAATGCCATCATAACATCATCGTTTATTATTAACCAAACCCACGTAAAAATTATTCGATATGTTAAAATAATTACTAAACCTAAGATATTTCCTCATGTCGAATACGGATATTGTTTGATGTTGATCCATCTGATTACCCATAGTTAAGATCATTGTACTCTTGACTTTTATGATGGTATGGTTCCTTGGGCTTAAATGCAACCCAAATTTTCTCCATTACCTCCTAAATTTGAACAAATTTTGTTTTCTCAATGCCTCTAGTTGGATGAATGTTCTCGTAATCTTGTGCAACTCTTTGAATTTCATGAAACATCTTCAAAAAGTTTATAATTCCAACGTGGTGAGAAAAATATATGAGCTTGGAAATTAAGCCAAGATTCAACTGTAATTCGCAACACATGTTTCATTAGGTATGATTTAATTAAATATTAAAAATCTTCATTTACAATTAATAATTAAATATGAAAATGTGTACATTTTCATCATTTGTTCTATTCATTGTTAGGACCCTAAAATGTCTCTTTTTCACTACACCTTTTGATCATTCAACCTTCTCATTCATAAGCTAAATGACTATTATAATGAGCACCAAGACCCCTTTTTCCCAAGGTATGAACTATTCATCTTGCTTTTATATTTTCATTTACTTAGCATGTTTGATTGATAACGTTCACATTTTTACCCATGAAATTATTTAACTAATGATCAAAATGTTAAAACAACCCACTTCGAGAAACTCGTTGTTGTTACAGCTATACGCCAATCCTAGAAGTTGTTACATGACTTCTGCAACGGATGCCCATCAATCCTGGAAGCTATTACACAACTGCTATGACAGAAGCCTGTTAATCTCAGAAGTTGTTACAACAAATGCTGCCAGTTTTGTTGTGATACGACTGCTGCAACACCTGTTGATTAGAATGCTGGCTCACGATGTTGATGAAGGAGAATTTAAGATTTTGTATTAATGATATCTAACGAACAACCTGAGAATCAGGGATTCTCAAGACTGTTCTGTTTTTGAACACTAAACTACTCTGACTTTAAATAGCAGAGCTTTTGTAATGTAAAGGGTTGTTAATCTTTTTCCTTGAACGAAAGAAAGTAGTGATTATTGTACACAAACATCTTTTTGGCAATTAAATGAAGAAGTGGATTGAATTTCTTTAGCAGACTGTAACCTATCTCCTTGAGTGGATTCAGTGAGAAGGAAAGGGCCCACCTTCCTCATTGATTCCCCTCTATTTCGAATTCTAGATTTAGTCATTTTCATTGCAAATGGTTTAACTGTTAGATATTTCTGAATATAACTATTGTTATAGTTTAGTTCCTTCTTGGTAAATGCACATAGACTTGTCTCATGAGAATTAGAAGTCAGCTGTTGAACATGGCTACAGAACTGCTTTTCCTTTTTCTGCATTAGGTTAAAATCTTGTTTTGGAGAATTAAAAGTGTGAAGTAGCTTCTTGCAATAAGTAGGTTTCCCTTCTGCAATAGTATAGAATTTATTCCTACAAAAGTAAATTAGAAAGTTAGATTAAGGTAAGCAATTCATGGCTTTTGTATATTCATCAGTTTAGATTGCAATTATGATTTTAAGTCTGTACCACTCTAGCTGTATCAGCACAATTTTGTTAGCGATGATGTTTGTTTGTTT
>ML778743.1:132686-151111 GCA_009831015.1 Picea engelmannii
TTGTGTGATCCTTGCTTATGACCTCGTTGTTAGACGTAAAGCAAGATGAGTCATTGCTTCTGACCTCGTTGTTAGATGTAAAGCATGATGTTGTGTGATCCTTTCTTCTGACCTTGTTGTTATACGTAAAGAAAGATGAGTCACTGCTTCTGACCTCGCTGTTAGATGTAAATCATGACGTTGTGTGTTCCTTGCTTTTGACCTCGCTATTAGACGTAAAGCAAGATGAGTCATTACTTCTGACCTCGTTGTTAGACGTAAAGCATGACATTTCAGATTCATTGCTTCTGACCTCGTTGTTAGACGTAAAGCAAGATGAGTCATGCTTCTGACCTCGCTGTTAGACGTAAAGCATGACATTGTGATTCCTTACTTATGACCTCGTTGTTAGACATAAAGAAAGATGAGTCATGCTTCTAACCTCGTTGTTAGACGTAAAGCATGACATTGTAATTCCTCTCTTCTGACCTAGTTGTTAGACGTAAAGCGAGATGATGATATTCCTTGCTTCTAACCTAGTTGTTAGACGTAAAGCAAGATGTGACTGACACTGAGCTACCATCTTAACAGCTGTGACATTGAGCCAGTGTAGTACTGCCAGCCTAGTGATGTGATGAGGTATCATTTTTTTACTGATGCACATTTGATGCAGATGATGATAGAATTCTTTCGAGAATGATGATGTTTCCGATGAAGAAAACTTCTGATGACTCATAAATATGCTAGCCAATGTTTCAAGATGATATTGACGATATTTTCCTCCTGATGCCACTGATGATGCAGACCTCTCTCGCCTGATGCTGATGAAGAATACCCTTCTTGTTAAGGGGGAGTGTTGAAATAATGTAACTACGAAGAGGATTCGTATTATTATTGTTATTTTATTATTAGGATTAATCCCYATTGTGGATTAATCATGCCGCTAATTGTATTAGGACCAAATCCCCTTTTGCAGATTGGTCATCGGACAATTGTAATAGGTAGAATAAGAAGTCGGCCCTAGCAGTTATTATTGAAGACCCATAATTAATTAAAGGTGGGTTTACCCACCCAGAGTGAGAGGTCGGCCCTGCCAGTGAAACCCTCTCACATGTGTCAGTCTTGTATATATAGGAGGCTAGCGCCTCACTTTATCACACAACTCACTTGGTCATTATCTTATGAGGCAAGCTGCAATTACCAGTTGGAGAGAGGAGAAGAAGAGTGGCGCATCTCTTGGGGAGGACTATCTGTATTGGTTTGAGTTATCTCTTGAACATTGTATAAGCTATTTATGATAAGGAAGTTTTTGTTGGGTTTTCTTCCCCTAGAGGGTTTCCCAGGATAAATCTTGTGTCTCTTGTGAATGTGTATTTCTCAGTGATCTTGTTCTTATGATGCTCTTATCTATTGAAATACAAAGAACTATAATAATGGCATAAACATTAACAATAACTCACCAAACAATCCTCCCTTACGACCTCAGATGCATGTGCAACCTAACCCATATCCAAATAATAAGGTTGTTCAGAACATAGACATACATAATGTGCCAGCCTTATCTATTACTCCTATGCCTTATGATGAAATAAACTTAAGATCGGGGAGAATGGTTGAGCCAATAGTTGAAGATGCTCCATCTTTAGAATCAGATAAGCAATCAGGGGAGAGACCATCTGATGATACAGAAGAAATTGACCAACCCATTCTAGAATCAGCAGACCCACCATTCCCTGAAAGACTGAAAATTACCAAGCATGTGGAATTACCATCTTTCAATCTCCTTGGAGAATTGCAAAATCTGCACATTAATATTCCACTACTGCAAGCAATAAGGGATGTCCTTGTTTATGCCAAGACTATGATGGATCTCTGTATCATAAAACCTGGAAGAAAACCTAAATATCCCCTCACAGTGCATGTAGTGAGGGATTTGTCTGAGCTAATGCTAAGCAAAACTCCACCTATTAAATATGGCGACCCAGGAAACCCTATCGTCATAGTTAAAATCGAACAGACATCTATTCAGCATGTACTAGTTGATTTAGAGGCAACAATTAACATCATGCCAATAGAAATTACACAGTTGCTGCAACTCGGAACAAAAATCCGACCTACTCCTATTGTTCTAGAATTAGCTGATCGCTCTACCATCAGACCAAAAGGAGTAATCGATGATTTAGTTATTTCAGTAGACTCATGGGAGTATCCTGCTGATTTTGTCGTGTTGCAGCCCAAATCCAGTCTGGGAGGCCATCCTCTAATTCTGGGATGACCATGGTTAGCCACAGATGACGCCTTCATCAGTTGTCGATCTGGTTCTATGACCATCTCGGATGTTTATGACACAAAAAAACTTACCCTGTATCCTCATGCTACACCCAGTGCAGAACCTGAAAACTCTCTATGGATGGACAATGAGGCTGAAAGTGCTCTACCTGTGCTAACTATAGGAAAGGCCTTGAGTTTCAAGGATGAGACGGAGGATGAATTAATCAACTATTTTATTTGTGACCCCTCTAATGTTACACAACACACGCACCACCAATTGATCAGAGTCTTTGACCCTATGGCCCAAGAAGAAATGAACTCGGAAATGTTCTCAGAAACTGCTAACAATCAGAGTGATTCAGTTGTAACAACAAACGTTGTAACAACAGATGATGAAACAACAACAACTGAATTATTTCCTAGAGTTAGTTCTAAGAGCATCACTGTATAAATCGAACCTGGAAAAACCTTGAACATCAATCCCAATCTCTCCAACGCTGAAACTCGTCGACTGATGAATTTACTAACTGAACATAAAGAATCATTTGCATGGGATTACATGGATATGAAAGGCATTCCCTTTGAACTATGCACCCACCATATATACATCAAAGAAGAATGTCGACCCATTTGCCAACTGCAAAGGAGGATGAACCCAAACCTTAAAGAAATTGTTAAGGAAGAACTTCAGAAACTCCTCAACGTCGGATTCATCTATCCTATATCAGACAGCAAGTGGGTATCATCGTTGGTTATTGTGCCTAAAAATAGTGATAAGTGGAGAGTGTGTGTGGACTATAGAGCCCTGAATAAGGCAACGCAGAAGGATCATTTCCCTCTGTCATTTATTGATCAGGTTTTACATAACTTAACAGGAAAAAAATATTTGTCTTTCCTAGATGGATTCAGTGGCTATAACCAGATACAAATTTCCCCACAGGACCAAGATAAGACCACCTTTACTAGCCCTTGGGGTACATTTGCCTACAAGGTTCTCCCATTTGGCTTGTGTAATGCACCAGCCACTTTCCAGAGAGATGTGATTGGTATTTTCTCTGATATGGTGAATGACTGTATGGAAATATTCATGGATGACTTTACACCTTATGGGACTGATTTCGAAGACGCTTTGTCTAATCTGGAAAAAGTGCTCAAAAGATGTAGACAACCTCATCTTTCTTTAAGTACAAAAAAGTGTCATATGATGATGCGCGAAGGGGTAGTGTTGGGACACTTCATCTCTTATGCAGGGATTCAGGTAGATCCAGCCAAAATCCAAGTAATTTTGAACATTCCAACTCCATCAACTCGGAAAGAGGTAAGAATTTTTTTAGGGCACGCCGGGTATTACAGAAGATTCATTAAAAAATTCTCTAAACTTGCCTCTCCATTGTTTTCTTATTAACGAAAGATGTTAACTTTCGTTGGACTGACGACTGTGAATTGTCCTTTGTAGATATTAAACAAAGATTGTCCACAACTCCCATCTTAAGAGGGCCAAATTGGGCTCTGCCTTTTCACATTTATTCAGATGCCTTAGACATTGCAATTGGTGCAGTACAAGGGCAACAGGAGGACAAAGAACCCTACGCTATCTACTATATCAGCAAGAACATGGCTCCTGCTGAGTTAAATTACACAGTTACTAAAAGAGAATTATTGGCAGTAGTATATGCAGTCAATAAATTCAGGCATTATGTAACTGGTTACCCAACTTTTATTCATACTGATCATACAGCCATTAAATATCTAATGAATAAACCTATTACTAATGCCTGAGTGACAATATGGTTATTACTACTGCAAGAATTTGACATCACTATAGTGGATAGACCAGGAAATGAAAATGTGGTTGCTGATTTTCTCTCGAGATTACATATAAATGATGATAATTCACCTGTAGATGATTCCTTTCCTGATGAACATTTGTTTGCAATATCTACTCACTCACCTTGGTATGCAGACATTGCTAATTATTTGGTTGTAGGGAAGGTACCTCCACATCTATCTCCTCGAGAAAGAAGAAAAAATATTCAAAAGAGTGTTAGGTACAGTTGGATAGGAGGATACCTCTTCTACACAGGCCTAGACCAAGAAATCAGGAGATGTGTGAGGGATGATGAGTTTTATGATCTACTGAAAGCTTGCCATGATAGCCCTTGTGGGGGTCACTTTGCTGATAAAAGGACTGGGCATAAAATTTTAAGGATGGGCTATTATTGGCCCAGCATATTTCAAGATGCCAAGAAGTATGTCCAAACTTGTGACAGTTGCCAACGCATGGGTCAGCCAACTCACAGAGATGAGATGTCGCTCCAGTCTTAGGTAGTGTTAGAGTCTTTTGAGAGATGGGCCATGGATTTTGTAGGACCCATTCACCCACCTTCCAATTAGAAAGTCTATATATTGGTCTATACAGATTACATGACCAAGTGGGTGGAGGCAAAAGCACTTATCAGAGCGTCAGAAGAGGTTGTCTTAGCATTCTTGTTTGAAGATATATTTTTTAGGTTTGGCGTTCCCAGAGAATTGGTCACTATTGGAGGATCCCCTTTCACATCACATAAATTTGAAGCTCTACTCAGTAAATATCATGTTTGACATAGAATAGCTTCTCCATACCATCCACAAGGCAATGGCCAAGTGGAAAGCACCAACAAAGTTATCGAAGCCATTCTTACTAAAACAATGAGAGAAAATCGTAAGGATTGGTTTGACAAATTGCATGAAGCTCTATGGGCTTACCGAACTACTTGGAGGAGAACAACTAGTTTTTCTCCTTATGAGATGGTATATGGAAAAAACCTTGTTTTTCCCATCGAATTCGAAATCAAAACCTTAAGAACTGCATCAGCAGTCAACCTCGACTTGACTATGGCACAGTAAGCCAGACTGCAGCAGCTCAACGAGCTTGATGAAAAGAGTTTGGACGCCATCCATCAAACCACAGTGAGTCAACAACAAAGAACAAAATGGCATGACCAAGTCATCAAGAAGAAAATATTTCAGAAAGGAGATTGGGCTCTATTGTATGATTCACACTTTAAGGAATTTCAAGGAAAACTACGTACACAATGGCTAGGGCCTTACGAGGTCAACACCGTTTTTCCCAATGGGACAGTCCGATTGATTACTATTGATGGATCCAATACACACTTACATGCAAATGGTCATCGCTTGCATCTGTATTAGCATCCACTATCCAAGACAAAATTCAAAACTAGTTGTACAGCTGATACAGATTATCAAATCTTAAACGGAAAGGAGCTTTCTCCTTCCCCTTCTAAACTTTAGGACTTCTTTTGCTCAGACTTTTTATATAAATAATCTCAGCAAAATTTGCATTTCTCTGTTTTTAGTTGAAATTTTTCTAGTTTCCTTACTATGCTAATAAAGCTTTGAAAGGTATCATGGAATTATGTGTGTGCAGGTAGATTGATGAACAGAAGAAAACGATGAGTTCATGGAAGTTGAAAAACTTCCTAGAAACGAAGTAAGGTAGTGTTTGGCCGATTTCAATGCTATTACATCTTCTTCCGATAAATTGGCCGATTTCAATGTTGTTACACCTTCTTCCAATAAATTGGTCGATTTCAATGTTGTTACACCTTCTTCCGATAAACTGACTGATTTGAATGTTGTTACACTTTCTCCCAATAAGTTGGTTGATTTCAATGTTGTTACACCTACCTCCGATATTTTTGAAAAAGAACCTGTTGCTACACTAATTATTGTTGTTCTTTCTTGCCACTTCACTCTTTCTTTTTGTCGATGTTGCGGCTCCAACCCTCCAATCTTTCGTGCAACAGCACCACTGATTAGACAATACTGATGCTTTCTATCTGAAAGTGTTGCTTCATTGTGACGTGACTTCACATTCGGCGATATCCAGTTGGATCACTACAGTAAGGACTATGTCTCTGCACAAGTTGTCATTTCTCTCACAATCCTTCATCATGTCAACTATTCCGCACCACTCAGATGGCGGTTGGATTGTGCGATTACTCCGACAGGTCGTTATGTGCGGTGAGATTTGAGGTACGTGATTAATCATGCGTGTTAAAGTAATAAAGATATAAAAGCACGATTTCCTATTTACTAACTGGTTACACCTGGAGTCAATCTTCTTAGTTGGGGGGGGAAACGTAAATTTAGCCGTTCATTCCAAATTTTATACGCACCTCCACCACCTTTCCACCCACACTTCTTTTAACTAAGACACTGTATTCTTTCTGCAAACCACGTTCGAGCTTATTGTGTCTCTGATTTAGGTGATAGTTTCTCATCCTACATGCATGTTAGACTCTCAAGAAACATCATGGGAGGATCAGCTGTCAGATATGAACCCGCAACTCTGGACAGTTTGCTGCTACACCCAGAGGCCTACCAAATATTTCTTTAGGCCGGCTAGATATCGTATTTTAATAAGTTGAAAGAGTTTAGTGAGGACGAGGTATTGGAGTTCAGTCAAAATCTTATTGAAGGGTATTCAATGGTGAATGGGGTAAGGATTCCAGTAATAGAAGCAAGCATTGTTGTTGTAACAGGGTTTCCAAGAACAAGAGACCGATGGTTTAATAGAAAAACACATCTTCCAGATGCATAGAAGGGGTTCATCATCAACAATGAGCAAGTTCAGACCAAGGGAAGAGGTGTAGACATCAATTCCTTACCAGAGCCATGGGGGAAAGTCGCAGAATTTCTAAAAATGTACATTACCTGCGAAGGCCGATACCAAGTTGTTTATTTTCCTAATTTCATCTTATTATCACATCTGTGACATCAGAAATTGATAAACATTCATTATTTTCTCCTACATTCATTGCATAACATGGCCCATTTTGTAAAAAAATCCAAGAGCCCCAAGAACTATGTTTCTAATCACAGACTCATCGGCCTATTAATTCGCAGAGGTATGGGCATTTCCAATAACCCATTACCTGTTGCAGCAGACCAGCCACAATCTGTAAATCCAGAAAGAATTGTACTAGTCCTTGACAATGCAACCCATGGACCTCTTCCAGAGCCTCTACCCTCGGTTGCAACAGCAGTCCAAACCCCTACTGTCGTTGTCCGTAAGACGACTCAGAAAAGCAACCATATAACCTGAAGCCATCCGAGCACCAGATAGACAAGCCTCGACGAATTTGCATTACAACAGCCTATAGATGTAGACAAACAAACAGATGAAGAGCCAACCGCTCGACCACAATCACAGCACTTGATTGCTACACAGATTATTGAAATCCTACCCCTTGCCTCTGACAAGAAAACCCCTACTCTTACATCTGCATTACCTAAAAAGTGAACAAGGATAACACAGTCCACTATAACATCAAGATTGCTTACCCCCTCTGTTGTGGCACCAACAATCACATAGAACAATCATATTGTTGTTGCAGCCAATCAAGCACCTACTATCATTACCTGTGCAACTTCACAAAAAAGGAAACGTCCATTCAAAGGAAAACCTCGAAGAGCCCTTGACCAAATTGGATAAACAACAAATCAAATCCCTCTGGTTGTTGCGACAGAGAATTCTACAGCGGTACAAATACCAAGTTTTACTTTATGCCGAGAACTTCAGAAAACTATCTTCTCCTTTCAAAATGAATGTACCCAATTCGCAGCAGAATCATCGATGTTGCCTGATGATTTTGCGCATCCTATGTTCGTTGACGATATCTAGATCATCGCAAACCCCAGTATACCATAATATTCTCCTTGTGTTCTTGAGGAAGAACACCATGTTCCTCCTACAGCAACGAAGAAGAAAACCACTACTTTCATTTCTACTTTACCCATGAGAAAAACCAGGTCCACCGGGTCTACCGAAGCTGCAATTGGAAGGCAAGATATGGAGCAGGTCATTCCTATTCTTCGTCCACTACCCCCTATGGTTGATGCAGGGACAATTTCACAAGAATCAATTGTCCACGTCGAGACTGATCCACAAGAACCAGTCCTGACAGATACAGTTGTTACACAAGAACCAGCTGCTCCACAGAAGATTGTCCCACCAGAGCTAGTAATATTAGAACCAACTATTCATGTCGAGACTTCTCCACAAGAACCAGTCCTGACAGCCACAGTTGTTACACAAGAACTATCTCCATAGCATGTTGAGGATGTGCCACTTGCCCAATTATTTGCCCAAATAGAGAAAAAAATTAAGAATACAGAAAATTCCAGGATCGTTGCACTAATAATAGAAAATAATAACCTCAAAGCAGAGTTAAAGACCCTGAAACAGGAAGTGGCAGCTGCTCGACAGAAGAATCTAGAAGGTATAACCTTGGACATCCTAGCACTAACAAAGGTTGTTATGGGCAGAGACAAATAACTCATGTGTTTTTAGTGTGGCAACATTTACTATGAGGCAGCATATGAGGTAGTCAAAGTTCCAGTCGCTACAGGACCAGCAAATGTATCAATCAATACTGAACATGGACTTCCTGCTACACAAAAATCAGTAAAACAGAGGAGATCTCAACGTAATAAATCAGATCCCGGTATACCATAAGCTTGCAAACAAGAACCTTTGTTTCCTTCACGAGTTGTTACTCGAGCAACTCAAACTGATCCTGTTCTGAAGAATAAAGAAACCCAAACAGATTGTTGACACAACAGATTTTCTTTTTGACACAACATTCTTCATCACCGGCACTTAGAAATTTCTCTTAACAATTTTGCATTGAAGGAGACACTGGTCTACTTCAGCTACAAAGTAAGGTTTGAATGTGTTTTGCATGAGGACATGCAATGTCTTCAGTTGGGGGGTATGTTAGGACCCTGAAATGTCCCTTTTTCACTACACCTTTTGATCATTCAACCTTCTCATTCCTAAGCTAAATGACTATTATAATGAGCACCAAGACCCCTTTTTCCCAACGTATGAACTATTCATCTTGCTTTTATATTTTCATTTACTTAGCATGTTTGATTGATAACGTTCACATATTTTACCCATGAAATGATTTAACTAATGATCAAAATGTTAGAACAACCCACTTCGAAAAAGTCGTCGTTGTTACAGCTATGCGCAAATACTAGAAGTTGTTACATGACTTTTGCAATGGATGCCCATCAATCCTGGAAGCTGTTACACAACTGTTACGACAGAAGCCTGTTAATCTTGGAAGTTGTTACATCAGATGCCACCAGTCCTGTTGTGATATGACTGCTGCAACACCTGCTGATTAGAATGTTGGCTCACGATGTTGATGAAGGAGAATTTAAGATTTTGTATTAATGATATCTAATGAACAACCAGAGAATTGGGGATTCTCAAGACTATTCTGTTTTTGAACATTGAACGACTCTGACTTTAAATAACATATCTTTTGTAATGTAAAGGGTTGTTAGTATTTTTCTTTGAACGGAAGAAAGTAGTGATTATTGTACATAGACATCTTTTTGGCAATTAAATGAAGAAGTGGATTGAATTTATTTAGCAGACTGTAACCTATCTCCTTGAGTGGATTCAATGAGAAGGAAAGGGCCCACCTTCCTCACTGATTCCCCTCTATTTTGAATTCTAGATTTAGTCATTTTCATTGAAAATGGTTTAACTGTTAGATATTTTTGAATATAATTGTTGTTACAGTTTAGTTCATTCTTGGTAAATGCACATAGACTTGTCTCATGAAATTAGAAGTCAGTTGTTGAACATGGCTGGAGAACTTCTTTTCCTTTTTCTACATTAGGTTAAAATCTTGTTTTGGAGAATTAAAAGTGTGAAGTAGCTTCTTTCAATAAGTATATTTCCCTTCCGCAATAGTATAGAATTTCTTCCTACAAAAGTAAATTAGAAAGTTAGATTAAGGTAGGCAATTCATGGCTTTTGTATATTCATCAGTTTAGATTGCAATTGTGATTTTAAGTTTGTAGCACTCCAGCTGTATCAGCACAATTGTGTTAGTGATAATGTTTGTTTGTTTTGTTAAAAAAAGAACTTCCCTACTACAATTAGATTAGAGATACTTTCATAATCTAGCATAGATTGTGCAGAATTATCTTGAAATAACAGACTTCCCTGGGTTGACAATTTATATTGAACACTTTGATTTTCCATTCAATTAGACAATTAAAGTGCCCAGCATTCATCAAATGGTTCTTCATAATATTCAATTGTCTACAAGATACGGTTGGTTGAATGTCTATAATATGCTCATCCATTTTTTCTTCCCATTCTTTGCTTGGTTCCAAAGTGGGATTCAACTCCTGATGTTTTAAAACAAAGATTAAGAAAGTAATGGAAAGATAAACATAAATTTGAAGTTCTAATAAATATGTATAGCTTACTTGGAAAAACTATAGATATAATCCTCTTATTGAATTTTGATTTCATCTATAACTATGTGTATATATTTGTATAGCACGTGCACTAAGGACTAAAACTATTTCCCATTGGAGAAACATTATTATTGCATACTAAACTGCATATGGCCACTAGATCATAACAGTGAAATAAATTCACTTTCACTACCTTTTTATCTGACATTGAGTTTCCATCTCGTGAAAGCCTATTTAATTGTTTCTTTAAATTCTCCTCATTTTCAAGATCAATAACATCTGCAAAACCCTATTTATATTCGTCTTTTCCATCCCATTTTCCAAGGTTTACACAAGACATCAAGCCATTGTCTTCTAGTAACTCAAATAATATCTCACTTTCCTACGCGCCTCAATCATAATGTAGATGAGAATAAATACCAAGTTTGTATTGACTCTACTTTTAGAGATCTTTTCATATGATTCAACCATAAAGGAAGCATATGACTTTATCTGCTTCACTTTAATTCCAAATATGAAACCATCAGATTCTCTCCCAACCCATATCAATATCCTTGGCTTTCTTGCTCCACATTTGTGTTTCCTTAGAAATTAATGTTGGATTGACCCCCTTTAGTACACTATCATAGTCAATTTGCTTCAGAGATGGAAAATCCTTGTGACTCATGCTTGATTCAATAAATACCAAATCCATGTTCCTAGGCATAAATTCATTACAGATCTCTTGTACAACAATTGATCCAATTTTATCAAGGACTCCATCTAAGTGTTCTAGAACATCCTTAATTTTAGACTCTTCACTAGAGTTTTTGCTCATGAAGTACCATATTCCAACAATAATGCCACTTCCATCTACATCTTCAAGTGACTTTCCAAAGAATTATCTCCTAATTTTCTTAAATTTTTTCTTCCCCTCATTTAGTAATGTGGTTATACCATCTTGATCATTTCTTAAGACTTAATAAGGATGTCCTTAAGTGGTTTCCTAGTGACATTCTGGTAACATGTGTAGTTTGAATTGTTGACTCACCCTTCACATATTTCCATTGAAGCTTCTACATCGATATAATTTTGATTTTCTATAGGTGTGTTTCTATACATCTACAACCATGAATGGGTCTTCAACTTGATGAAGCAATACACTAAGAAAAGGGGTTTCTTTTTCCTAGGATAATCTTTGAAACAATTTGCATGTATTTTCAATCCCTTTGTACCCAAAATATGAATCTAACTAAAGAAAGAAAGAAAATATATTAATGTCCACAATAATTAAAATAGGTCAATGGGGATAGAAAGTACAAGTCACAATAACAATGTGTGAATGCCAAAGAAAACTTGTAGGTGCATAAATAAATACAAATAAAGAGAGTAAAATGGGATAATCTCAAAAGGTGAAGCCTAAAATATAAATTAAGAATGGAACATTACTATGTAATAGAACAACCACTACTCTGCATCAAGAAGATGTAGAAGAGGAACAATCATGAATAAAGTAAAACCCAAGGGGCAGTTAGGAAGATTTCCAACTATCACCAAAACAACTCTTCCTCTCATTTAGGTAGGCTCTCCTCCAACATAAAGGGAATTCCCTAGTAAGGATGCTTAAGGTATACTTTAGAGATAAATGGGATTTTGGATTGCTAAGACCAGTGCCTATCCAATGGGAAATGGAGTCAAGATCAATAATCATGAGGATTTGAACAACATGGAAGAAGGTACAACAAGGTTGTTAGAAACATGCTCGAACTAACCACATGGTTACAATTCAATATGCAAAAAATTCAAGGAAGATTGTTCTAGAGATGCTCCTCACAACATGTACAAAATCAGGCAAGTAATAACATGAAACCATGAATAATTAAAGGACAACATGATGTAGGAGCATCACTCCAACTTGCCAGTGTGTCAACACGCCAGCGCAACAACACATTGGGAGGAACGAATTCCAAGGGAAGAGAGGCGTCAACCCTCTCATTTTGAACTAAAATTTAAAGTTTTAATGTAATTCAATGTGATTTAATGTTTGTAGGCTCAAGGAAAGTCGATACCTTGTATTTGTACAGGTCGAGTGTAAAGTCGCCTTTAATGATTGATAGTTGGGTAGATCTAGATCCGATTCAGACTAGATAGAAATTAAATACAATTTAATGTTGGTAGGTGGAGGAAGGCTTGAGGAGCCCCTCTTTTGTAAAAAGATCGATGTATTGAGATAAAAGAAGGAATTAGTGCAATTAGCAATTAGGAGAGAAGTTATAAGAGGAGATAGAGTTGAAGACTCTGTTGCAGTCCAGCTTTGTATACATTGTAATTAGCATTCAATTTTAATGAAAAAGGAAGATTTACTTGCAATATATGAATCTATGTGTATTTATCTGTGTGATGGATGTTTGTTTCTGGATGTTTACTATGTTTTTTGTGAATGTTATATATTTCAATTCGCAGTATTAAGAAGAATTATTTGTCTGTAGTTTTTTGGGTAGTTTTGGGTTCTTTAGGCTTGTGCAAGGAGTGCACACCAGAGTAATTGAAATACTCTGTGAAGCCATCACAAGAAGTGTTTTTTTCACTCTGTTACGAGTTCAAGGAAGAGCGTGCCAGGTGGGCACACCATAATCATTCTCAAAGTTCAGAAGGGATAATGCAAATTCTGCACATCAGAGTTACTGAACACTCTAAAACCAGCGCAAGGAGTGCGCAGGGAATTCTTCGGAGTCTAGAAACTTCAAGGAAGAGGCTCTGCAAGGAGTTCATTGAGTAGGCGCAAGGAATGCGTGAGAACTATGCTTTGAGTTCTGTGAGGATATTTCTAGTTGGGAATACCAGAGTTACTGAACACTCTGAGGATTTAGCGTGAGGAGTGTGTGAGAACTCTTCTTTGAGTTCTGTGAGGAGATTGTCATGTGGGCACATCAGAGTTGTTGAACACTCTGATAGCTAGTGTAAGGAGTGCACAAAGCCAACACACTGCTAAAAGTGTTAGTCAATCACAAGAGAATGAGCGCAAAGTTCCAAGAGGGCACAAGAAAGCATCTGAAAAGAACAAAGGGACTGAACCATTTGAAACTGAAGAGGTGGAGCTCTAGAGGAAGAGAGTGACTACCAGGAGGGCATGAGAAACTGGTGAAGGAACAAAGGGTCGAGCCCCTTTGTCAATCGGAGAATTCAAATCTTAGGAGGAACAGGGAGAGTGTGCACAGGATCTATGTAAGGCATGTAGAGACTGAAAATAATCTAAGTCCTAGACTACGGTAGAAGCGCAAGAAGTGCCCCCACATTTCATCGAAGTGTCGAAAAATCTTAGGAAGAGTAGTGTTTTCCAAAACGCAAGAAGAGGTCAAGGAGACAGACTTGCGGGATAAGAATCAAAGGTTAATCCTTTGAAATTCATTGAGAAATCCTTCATTTATAAGGAAAGCGTAGTAGTAGCAGAGGAGGAAGCTACAACAATCATTGATCTAGGCTAGAGAGAAAATCTGGACCATCGAATTTAAGTTCAGATAGAGGTAGGAGAACACGGGAGAGGAGAATATATCTCAGTCGATATATCTAGGCACAAGGACCAATAGTCATTTGATCCAGGCAAGAAGCACGGGTTTTAACCCTCGAAGTCCTTCAGACTTCAGCGTTCAGATATTTTTCATGTGTGAAACACAAAGGAGACAAGTTTCCCAAAGACCCGAGAACCGGAGTGAATTTGGACCGTCCAATTGTGAGGACACATGTTCGCAGATCCTGCAGAGTTCGAAAGTCTATCTATTCGGCAGAATTGGAGCGTGGGTGCAAAAGCATACAAGACTCCCGAAGTTCTGAAATAGCGGATTAGATCCTAGTTGTTGACAGATGGAGGCCACGCATCGGCAAATCGCATAATTCAAAGACTTAGTAATACGAAGGAATTGTGGGTGTGAAGTGTTTGGAGTCGAAGACTCTCGAATGCCTGAATTTCATATTTGATCTCGACCGTCGGTCGAGGAGGGACACGTGGACGCAAGGTCTACCCCTTCATTAGTTTGGAGTTCAAGAGAAATAGAGTGTAGCATAGTGGAGAGCTCTGAAGTCCCAGAGTCCGAAGTGACTCTAGACCATAGATCTAGAGTGGAGTGGGACTGTCGATCCCCAAGCCCATTCAGATGTTCAGTAATTCGTGGATTCGGGAGGCATTGAAGTTCGGGATGCAAAAATCTCTAAAGCCCGAAGAAAGTTACAGACCGTTGATCCGTGGAGCGAGGACAACTGTCTGATCCAAGAGTTCAGCGTTCGGTGCTTTGCGAGTGTAGTATGTTGGAGTAGAGGAAAATTATGAAACCCAAAACTCTAAAGACTTTGTAAGTCATAGATCTCAGCACTTGTTGGGGACTGTTGATCTTTGGCGTCAGTTTGGTTATTCGCCAATTCGGTGTTTGGGAGAATTAGAGTAGTGTGAGGTGAAAACTCTCGAAGCCCAATGTAGCGGAGTGCAGGAGCCCCGAAGCTCCTAATAGGTTTCTTGGGGCTAGGCCCTCAGTGCCAACCTGCTTTCATATGGGGTTTTGGCTGAAGAAAAGGGGGATAGGGCCCGAATTTTGATTTTAAAAAGTTTTCAGGAAGGGGCTTAGAGAAAAAGTGCACGCAGGCTTATTATTAGACCTGCTGCCATAGGAGAATTAAGGACATGTGTGTTAGAATATGAAAGATTGTGCTCGTTTTACCATTGACAATACCCTTGTCGCCCAACCATAGGCCGAAGCCACCCTTCGAGCACCTTGACCTTGACAGAGAAGAATATTGGTAGCAATCAATAGACAAGCAAGGCTAATGCACTAAGCAAGAATAGAAACCAAAGTTGATCAGATAGTCCCACCCAGAAACTGGCGCAACACCTTCCCCAAAAACTTGTGCACAAAACTGCCAACTGCAGTGCGCACAACTGGCTCTCTGCAATTCTGAGGATGTGAATAATGAGAATTGGCGCCCTGTATTTATAGTGGTTCTGGAAGATATATTGGGGCCGACTTCTCCTTCTGGGTACTAATTAATTCATATTAATTATATTTCTGCAGCCGACATCTTGTCTAGGGTTTCCTTTACTTATTTGTTTCCTTCCGGAATATTCTAATCTCGTCATAGGTCACAATAGAGGTTCATACCTCCCAAAGCTACCATAATATTAACACTCCCTCCTAGCTAGGGAGGTATGGTATTGAGCACAAATAGACCATTCAACTGGTAGTATCACGAGCACCGTCATTATTATCCAACTGGATAATCTCTTATGACAACTGGTACAATATCAATTGATATAACACAACTGTGTCTATCCACAGTAGTACACAACTACTCAAACCGTGACACATAGTCACAAATAGTGGAACCTATCCACCACAGTAGTATATCTCTAGTGTCTGGAGATAGGCAATCTCCATAACAATCATTTGATGACAACCTGCACAAAAAGTATTGTTAAAATAAATTGAACCATCTGGGCCAATCTTTCACTCACATATGTGAGATCTGAAAGAATATCTGCCCTCAGTATAGAACATCAACAATGGGTTATCTGCCCTATTCTTCTCAAACAAGGAAGAATGATTGTTTCTGATTTCTTAGCCATGGACCATTCCTCACCCTGAGCCATTCTTCCTACACTAATCAAAGCGCACCATGGAGAGAATGTATAAACCCTAAGGAATGTATGTCCTTGATTGTTGAGCTTGGACCATTCCCCACCCTGGGACATTCTTCCTACACTAATCAAAGTGCACCCTGGAGAGAATGTATAAACCCTAAGGAATGATTGTCCGAACCATTTCCTCTGTTAACCACAAGAGGAAAAGACTGTCTTGTATCAACCTCCAAAATGGACCATTCCTCATGTTAACCACAATGAGAAATAATTGTCCAGCGAGGTGGGCCAGTTTTCTTGAGTAACCCTCAAGAAGAGAGATTGTCCTAGACCACTCCCCATGTTAACCACAATGGGAAGTCGTTTTCTATGATACATCAGCAATATGGACCATTTCCCATGTTAACCACAATGGGTAATCATTGTCCGTCAGAAATCTCAATCCACTTTCCGAACAGGAAAGAATCTGTCCAATCTGGACTATTTTTTTTTTCAATCACAAAGATAAATGTTTCAATAATATTTTTCAGCAATATTTTTCAATAATATTTTTAGTGCTCCCTCCTAACCTGGAGATTCTTCCCTTTCAGCGAAGGGAGTTATTTCCACGATCCCCATCTTCTCTTGGAAATATGAAAACTTTATTCTGGATAGAGGTTTTGTCAAAATGTTTGGTGTTTGCTCGTCAATGGGGATATACTCGAGCTTTACCTCTCCTTCCCGGACTTTATCTCAAATAAAGTAGTATTTGATCTCAATGTGTTTCGACCTTTCATGAAACACGGGTTGTTCTGATAATCTTATACAACTCTGATTATCACAATATATTATGGTCAATTCTGGAATCTGATCAAATAAATCGGAGATTAACTTCCTTAACCATATTGCTTATGTGCATGCTTCACATGTTGCCATATACTCTGCTTCTGTTGTGCGGAGTGCGATAGACTTTTGTTTCCTGTTGCCCCAAGATATCATAGCGGAGTCCAAGCTGAAACACATACCTAAAGTGCTCTTTCTGTCTTCTGCACTTCCTGCCCAATCAGAGTCTGTGAATCCATGAATTTGTATATCGATGGATGCGGTATATCTCAAACCATAGTTTATTGTCCCACGAATATATCTTAATACATTCTTTGCAGCTATCCAATTCTCATGTTTTGGTTCCACCTGGAACTGGCTTAGTGTATTTATGGCAAAGCAAATGTCTAGTCGAGTATTTACCAAATACATCAATGACCCAATTAGTTGTCGATATAGAGATGGATCTACTGGATCAAAATCTGAAACTTTCACTTTTCTTATATCCACATTCATAGGAGTGTCCATGGACTTACAATCCATCATTCCAAATTTTTGAAGGATCTTTATTGCGTACTTTCCTTGTCCGAGGAATACTTCACCACGCTTCTGCCATACTTCTAGTCCCAAGTAATAGTGCATGAGACCTAGATCTTTCATATCAAATTTAGAAGCTAATTCCTTCTTGCACTGGATAATGAGAGACTCTTCACCTGTTATGAATAGATCGTCAACATATAGTAGTAAGATTACAGGTACATTGTCCACAACTTTATAGTAAAGGTTTGGATCTGCATGACTCTTGGAGAAACCAAGTCTTGTTAGATAGTTGTCCATTCTAGCATACCAAGCTCTTGGAGCTTACTTGAGTCCATATAGAGCTTTCGTTAATCTGCAAACGTGAGTGTCTCTGGAATGTACCTCAAACGCTTGAGGTTGTTCAATATATACTTCTTCTTCAATTGCTCCATTCATGAAGGTCGTCTTTACATCCATCTGATGTAAGTTCCATCCCATGGAAGTGACAAGAGATATGATAGCTCTAATGGAAGTATATCTAGCCACCGAATCAAAGGTTTCATCATAATCTTCTCCCTCCTTTTGGGAGAACCCTCTGGCTACAAATCTTGCCTTGTATTTATCCACGCTTCCATCTGCTGCATGTTTGATCTTGTACACCCATTTTGAAGTTACCACCGATTTTTCTTTAGGTCTTGGTACGATTTCCCATACCTCATTTTTCATAATGGATTGATGCTCTTCCGTCATAGCTTCTTTGCATTGTCCCTTTTGAACTGCTTCTTCAAATGTGGTAGGTTCTTCATCTAGAAGCTTTGTCATGTATGTTGCATAACTTGAGAATCTTTTAGGTCTTTTATTCTTTCTGAATGTTCCTTCTGGAACCTTGAGTCTTTCTGTGTCTTGTAAGGTAGATTTAAGCCAAGCTGGTATTTTCTTGGTCTTAGGTACGATATCT
>ML778743.1:151161-173980 GCA_009831015.1 Picea engelmannii
TGGAATATATATTCTATAAGCTTTGGATGAATCACTATATCCCAAAAATATCCCTTTCTTTCCTTAAGGTTCTAGTTTATTCCTCTTGTCATTGGGAATGTGGGAGTAAACAAGACATCCAAATATTCTTAGATTTTCCACATTAGGTTTCTTACCTGAGAAAGCTTCTTCTGGTGTCATGTCCTTTAATATACGATGAGGACTTATGTTATGCACATATATTAATGTCATTGTTGCTTCTCCCCATAAGAACATGGATAGACCTTGATCATTTAGTAAGTCTTTTACGATTTCTTCAATGGATATGTTCTTTCTTTCTGCAACAACATTTTGTTGAGAATTATGAGGAACAATCAGCTCCCTCCTAATCCCTGCCGATTTGCAGAATGCAACAAATTCCTTTGATGCGTATTCTCCACCATTATCGGTTCTTAGCATCTTGATCTTCTTATTCGTGAGGTTTTTTATTTCTACTTTGAACTCTTGAAACTTGTTGAATACTTCATCATTTGTCTTCAGTAGGTATAGCCACGTCTTTCTTGAATAATCATCTATGAAGATTGCGTAGTAGGAAGATCCTCCTAGAGATTTTACTGGCATCGGACCGCAAACATCTGAGTGTATTAGATCTAGAATCTCCTTAGATATGTTATTGTTGCTTGGGAATGGTTTCTTGATATTCTTCCCAAGGGCACATCCTTTGCAGATTCCTTCATGTGTAGACTGCAACTCTGGTATTCCTTCAACCATTCTTTTGAGAAAGGGTAATGCTTAATAATTAATATGAGTGTACCTTCTATGCCAAAGTTCATTAGGGTTGACTTCGTCATGTACAAGAGCTTCTTCATTTTGTTCTAGTAGTCTGTACAAATTTCCTTCACGACTTCTGATAACCCTAGCATTCTCTATGCTGGAGTCTTTATACCATGATAACACTTTTCCATCCACGAAATCTATTATGTTTCCCTTGTCTTCTAGGCAAGATATTGATACAAGACTCTTTTCTAAACCAGCTACATATGAAACATTGCTTAAGTGAACATAGTTACATGTTTTCATTTTGATGGCGGCTTGTCCAAATCCTTCCATGGGGTAAGTGGTTTTGTCTCCAAGCTCTACTTTGTACGAGGTCGTCTTCTCATTTAGATTTGAGAGTTAGGCTTGATCTCCTGTCATGTGCCTAGAAGCTCCATTTTCGATTATCCACATGTCATCTTCAATCGTTCCAGTAAGTGTTGAGTAGTGTAAAAGACTGATTGTTTCACTCATGTATTCGGTTGACTGGTAACTGGTCATGCCTTGATCCAAAACTTCAACTTCGTCATTTCTGTCTTCTGAGAGAGCCAAAAGGTGCACTAAGTTGGGGCGCATCTGAATATCTTCTTTTTGAGTGAGATGCTCCATCACAAGGTGTCGGATCTGAGGTTAGGGTTTCTGCAACTGCTTCTGCTAGTAACCCTAGCGACAATGTCTTTGGAAGTTGCTCCTACTAGTAACCCTAGCGGCAGTTCCTCAGCGAGCTCAATACCCTAGCGGCTATGCTTCCTTTCAATGTTTAGATTGAATGAAGGAGGTGTGGGCCCATACCCTGTTAGAATATGAAAGATTGTTCTCGTTTTACCATTGACAATACCCTTGTCACCCAACCATAGGCCGAAGACACCCTCTGAGCACCTTGACCTTGACAGAAAATAATATTGGTAGCAATCAATAGCCAAGCAAGGCTAATGCACCAAGCAAGAATAGAAACCAAAGCTGATTAGATAGTCCCACCTAGAAACTGGTGCAACACCTTCCCCAAAAACTTGCGCACAAAATTGCCAACTGCAGTGCGCACAACTGGCTCTCTGCAATTCTGAGAATGTGAATAATGAGAAATGGTGCCCTGTATTTATAGTGGTTCTGGTAGACTTACTGGGGCCAACTTCTCCTTCTGGGTACTAATTAATTCATATTAATTATATTTATGCAGCCGACATCTCATCTAGGGTTTCCTTTACTTCTTTGCTTCCTTTTGGAATATTCTAATCTCGTCATAGGTTACAATAGAGGTTCATACCTCCCGAAGCTACCATAATATTAACAATGTGAACATTAATAGGGGACCCAACAGGGATCCGAGAGCTAATACATCTCTGAAGACAAACGATCCTAGACCAAGAGGTCGCGCAAGCCCCAAGAGGGGGTGTGGATCTGCATCACAACCACAAATGAAACCATAAATGAAGTAGACAACTGTAGAAATATGTCTTTATAGAATGAACAACGAAAACTACATCATTCTTCCATTAGATTTCACCATAAGAACAAGAGAGCTTAAGCATGCCACACTAAACCTTCAAACCCTAGTTAGGGAAACACTCAAAATAGAGTGAACAACACTAACCAAGACTTTACAGCAACAAATTTCCTTCAATAAATACATTGATTACAACAAGACAAAGTAAGGGATTCACCTCAACCCTAACATCTTCTAATTGGAGTGGATTTTCTCTTCTACAAACATGTACTAGTAATTTCAAAACATCAAATCAACCCAAGAAAAAAAAAGAAAACATGAAAAACCTCACATTGAAATGCCCCTTAAATCCGTCCTCCCATTAGATCTCCAACTAAGTTTGAAGGCAATCTCCCACAACTCCTACTATGTCTCTGTAAAATGAATCTTTCATCTATGTATACCTTTCTTCATCCCAAATTAAGGCCTCTTCCATCTAGGGTTTAAGGAGGTGAAAATAATAGTTTACTCCAAAGAAAACCTCCTCCTACCTAGGACGCACCTCCCTAGGGATTTCATGTGTACTTTAGAGCCTTCTTTATCCCTAGTGCACCACTTGGAGAGACATATAACCCTATAACTCTCTTCTTGAGTGAGAATAATACATGATTTCAACTTTCTTAGGCTTATAAATCCAAAAATAAACTTGGGACCCCTTTCACTTTTGAATATGCCCACTTGCCACCTATCATCTTTCTCTTTATTTAGAGTGTGAATTAATTCTTTTTTCAAAGGCTTGAACTATGTAAAATATTCCACGTGTAATTCCTCATGGAAAGGACTCTCCTCCAAATACATATAACATGCCTCGAACAAAGTGACATTACAAAAAATGTATCATTGGTGAAACATGCATCCAAATATGTAGAATATGCCTTACATAATGTGTATTTCCCCGTAAATTCACTTTATTGTACCTTTTAAATCTCTTTTTGCACCAACATCCCTCTTGCAAGGGGTGGATTCATGATCAAACTACCACAAAGATCACTTGAAGAGGAATGTTTATCATCAAGTGATCTCATTTAACTAAAACAATGCTCCAAGATAGGGCATTCCTCCATTAAGTCTTTCATGCCATGCCTCAAGTCTCTTCCAAACTATGGTGTTTTCTATCCTTCATGCTTTTGACCTCCATGTGTAGGGTGTTCTTATTCTAAGTTGTATTCAACCCCTCAACTTTCCATCCATCATGTTCTAGACATCTCTTGAAGTAGGTCATTCCTATTCTAGGGCTCTCCATCATCCATCAATCCCAACAAAATCCTCCATGGTGAAATCAATAATCAAAAGTTAACAATTGGATCCATTTGGGGAGTGCACTCCTTAGTAGAGTGCAAGAGAACACTGGAATCTCTATTGTACCTAGAAGGTGAATAAAACGTTGGTTATCCATGATGAGATAGATCAAAAACTTCACATCCCCACCACATAACACAAATGTATTCAATTCCAATTTATTACAAAATACTTGAGAATGGTCATCTAACTATCCATTCTCAAGGGATGCTACAAATAAAGGCATGACCCCAAATTTTCAAAAGAAACATATAAATGATCAGGGGTGGCAGGTGCGGATGGGATTCTTTATGGTTGAGGGAAATAAGATTGTTCAATGTGCATGGGGATTAGGGAAGGTATCAAATCATTTAGTCGAGGTGTATTACCTATGGTGTGGTTTATCCATTGCAAAGGGGGAAAGCGTTCGATTAGTAGTGATTTTTGGATATTCAACGTTGGTCATTAAATCAATGATAGCCCAATCAAATACGGAGGTAAATAAACTCATAAATTTGATCTCAAGGATCAAATGGGAACTTTCTTCATTTCATAAAGTTACCTTGTTGCATATAAAGCAAGAATTGAACTATGAGGTTGACCATTGGGCCAAGTTCATCATGGATTTAAGCCCAGAAACTCTGTTAAAAAATGGGGACATAAGTTATTTCCCAATCCCCTAGTTTGATTGATTAGTGGCACTCATGGGAATTTATTTCATAATTTTTCTTTTAATGGATTTGCGTTGGAAGCGCTTTCGGAAGAGTTTGAGATGGTGTTTCAATTCCCCTCTTCATTTATTTTTTCAAGCTTGGATTGTGGCAATTCAATGCCCTTTGGAATCTGGGATTTCGCATTTTATGATGGAATCCTAGGTTTTTCCACAAAGAATTTTGTTGGGTTTTGTTTTTTTGGGTTCCTTAGGCTCTGGTGGTGGCTTCTCATGTGGTTTTGATGGCAGCTTATGTGTTGATTTGTTATGCTTTGGTGATGGTCATGTTTGTATCTCTCGGTTGTGTGCTAGTTATGTGTTCCTTATTGTCTGTGGTGAATGTTGGGGTGGTGGTTTCAATAGGAAAGTTTGGGATTCATGGGAAGATATTTGTGTGGCTTCGGTGGAACCTGGTTGGAGAGAGGATGCCCCAAATCAAAGGATTGTAGTGGAACATCTATGTGCTTGGTCTGTAACTCAGGAAATCTGTGACTTTCAAATGGTGGGAATATCATACCATTCCAATCTCAACATCCTGATAAGGAAAGCACTAAAATTTTGGATTTTTCATTTTGATTTTGATAAAAGGAAACTTCGGATTTCTATTAATTGGTTCCTTAGAATTGATTCAGGGCTTTATTTTGAGAAATTTAGGCTCTTTGTGAATGGGTTAGCATCATGTGGTTTTGGTTCTCTTGGTCCATCCTTGGATTTTCTAGAACTCAAGTCTGAGGACCTCTTTCTCTATTGTTGATTGGGAATTTTTCTTTGGGTTGGTAACTCTCCTAGGCTTCTTCGTTCTACTGCAATGGATAACGACGTAATTAGAGGATTTTAGAAAAAATTCCGTCGACATGAGGAAATTTAACATGCTAATAGAAGTGCATTCTTGATGATTACATCGAAGATTTTTTAATTGGAGCAAGCTTGTGTCTCTCATAATTCCAACATCATGATGATTCTCTTGCTCTAGAAGCAGAGAATCGATTCCTTGGAGCTAGAATCAATAAAATTCACAACTTGACTCTCTCTTAGCAAAGGGAAAATCTCTCAATGGCCTCATAATCATGGAACAATGAATTCAGTGCATGAAGTCCAAAAGAAGAAGAATCAATCCAACGGCTTCAGGAACCTATGGAAATTGAAGGACGTGACCCCCCTTCTGATGTCAAATTTTAAGCATTAAATGCATTCAATTTCAGATCTGGAAATTACTTTCAAGTGACCTCAAATAGTAAACTAGGGATGTTATCACTGAATAATTTTACACTAAAATTATGACAAAAAAATATAGTGGAAGCACAAATATCAGAGAGAAATCATCCATGCACAAGAGACAAAATTTATCTAGTAAAATTTTCAGATTGAGGATCCTGAGGACAAAAACAGTGCTCTCACAAAAATTACAACTTCAACAAAATTCTAGAAACCTTCCAACTTACAAATTTGTTGCAAACCTTATCTGACGTCACCTTGTATGTCTATTGACGTCAGCCTATAGTTCGTACAAGCGGCATGTTGTTGTATAGCCCGCACGTGCGGTTGTACAGTCGCACATGTGGTTGTTTCTATGGTTGTATTGTTCACACGTGTGGTACGGACTTCAATAAATGCATCGTACAAATCTCACACATGCGACCTCTTCCTCCTCTCTCTCACACGTGTGAACTCACACATGTGGTTCCTCCTCCTTGGCTAGAAAACTAAAGAAAGTCCAAAAACCCTAGATCAGATTTGTCCAAGTGAAGAATTTTCTTGTTGAAATTGCCTCCCCAATCTCCTTGGCAAGAGTGCTCACTCAATCATGACAAACACGTGATGACAAAACGAGATGTGTGGTGTCTCCTCACATTGCCTCTCCTTTTATAGGAGTCTAAAAAATATTTTAAGAGCCCCTTCTAAATTCAACATTAAATTATAATTTTGTATTCCTCTAAGTGGGTGCCAAGACCTAACAATAACAATTCCAAGCCCCAGCTCTACATAAAAGGGGTTTTCACCAAATAAAAAATGTAATGTGAGTGCCTACAAAGATCCCCATGTGCCTGACACCAAGTCTAATGTGAGACTACCTCCTTGATGCTACAAAAACATCAACACTCCCTCTTAGTGAGGGAGGTATTCACCACCACTCCTAGTTTGTCTCTGAAGTAGACAAACTTCCCCTTCACTAGGGGTTTGATGAGAATATATGCAATCTACTCATCTGTGGAAATGTACTAGAACTTCACAGATACCTTATGTACCATGTCTCTGATGAAGTGGTATATGATCTCAATGTGTTTCGACCTATCATGAAACACAGGATTCTCCGAGAGTTTGATACAACTCTGATTGTCGCAGTAAATTATGGTAGGCTCCACCACCTAACCAAATAACCCTGCAAAAAGCTTACAAAGTAAAATAGCCTCACAAATTGCCAAACTAGTTTCCATATACTCTGCCTCTACAGAACTGAGCGCCACGTAAGTATATTTCCTGTTGAACCAAGAAACCGTTGGTAATCCCAGGCTAAAGCAACCACCAGAAGTTCTCTTCCAGTCAACTGAACTACCTACCCAATTTGAGTCTGAATACCCATGCAGCCTCACTCCATCACCCCCGACAAATCTCAAATCAAATCCAACTATACCCCGAAGTTACTTGAGCACATGCTTCGTTGCTACCCAATGCACCTGCCTCGACTCAACCATGAACTAGCTCAAGGTGTTGATCGCAAAGAAAATATATGGCTTCGTGTTGACCAGATACATCAACAAACCAATCAACTACCTATACATCATGGGATCCACCAAATCTACATTTGAAGCCCCTGGCTTCTTTAGATTGGTGGTCATAAGTGTAGTCATGGACTTCCAGTCCATCATCCTGAACCTCCTCGGTATCTCAACTTCATACTTCCCATGTACAAGGAAGATCTCTCTCGATTGTTTCCACACCTCCAATCCCAAGAAGTAATGCATCAATCCAACATCTTTCATCTCAAACTCTGAATCCAAATCCTTCTTGCAACTGGCAATGAGATTATTTGCTCCCATGAGGAACATATCATCAACATACAATACCAATATAAGAGGATCCTCACCAACTTGTATGAGATATAGGTTGAGATTTACTTCACTCTTGGTGAATCCCATGTTTTGCAAATACTTGTTGATCCTCGAGTATCATGCCTTGGGTGTCTACTAGAGTCCATACAAATATTTCTTCAACCTACAAACATGAGACTCCCTCCCATGTACCTTGAATCCTTGAGGTTTCTCCATGTACACCTCTTCATCAATCACACCATTGAGGAATATTGTCTTCACATCAATCCAATGTATCCTCCACCCCATAACTGAAGCAAGAGAAATAACAACCTTGATAGAAGCATACCTGGTGACTGGAGAAAAACTATCTTCATAGTCCACTCCCTCTTTCTAGGAGAACCCTCTCGCCATGAACATGTTGTATCTTATAGATCCACTTGGAATTCACCACAAACTTCCCCTCTTGTCTTAGAACTATGTCCCACACATCATTCTTCATGATGGAATGACACTCCTCCATCATGGCATCCTTCCAAAACTGTTGGCATGATGCCCCCTCAAAACTGGAAGGATCAGAATCAATGATGCTACTAATAAGCTCCACATAGCTCGAAAACCTCTACGGAGTCTTTCTCTCCATGAAAGTGCTCATGGGTGCCACATGCTTCTCTACATCTCTCAAGGTATTCTAAAACCATCTAGGTCTTGTGTCCTCATGACTAGGAGGATCCACTAACTCCTCTGACTCCTCCTCATGGTCTGAAGGCTAAACCATTGTATTAGATGGAATTGTAGTCTCCTCAACCTTTGGTGTCGCCTGCTCCTCGCCATTTTTCTATGTTGTGGTCTCTCGATAACTCCTCAAACCCGAAAACCCAACTAACCTCAATATGTCGTTGTGGAATGTAGATATGGTAGGCCTTCAAAATCTCATTGTATCCCACAAACATGCCCTTCCTTCCAGAAGGTTATAACTTCATCCTCTTATCCGTAGGAACATGGATGTAAATTGGAAAACCAAAGATCCTCAAATGCCCTATCTCTAGTCTCACTCCTGTGAATGCCTCCTTGGGACTCTTGTCCTCCAAGATTCTTTGAAGACTCATGTTCTGAACATAGACGGTCATGTTGAACGCCTCTCCCCAAAGCAACATAGGTAGATCATGGTCATGCAACATCACCCTCACAACCTCAACTATGGTTCGATTCCTCCTCTCTACAACCTCATTTTGTTATGGGTTGAAAGGAATTGTTAACTCCCTCTTGATCCCTACCTCCTTCTAGAGATCTCTGAAGTCATTGGAGGTATGCTCGCCCCCGTTATCTGACCTCAAGACCTTGATCTTATTCCATGTCAGATTCTCCACCTGAGCCATGAACTCCTTGAATCAACTGGCAACATCATCCTTAGTCTTCATGAAGAAGATCCATGTCCTCCTAAAATAATCAACAATGAAGGTCACATAATACAAGTAACCACTTGAATATGGAACTAACATCGGTCCACACACATCTGGAATGTACTAGATCCAAGATCCCCTTGGACTGACTATCACTGCTTGGAAAATGAGCCTTGTAATTTTTGTCAAGTTCACAACCATTGCATACACCCTGGTGCTCTACTCCAAACTCTAGAAGACATGTAACCATCCTCCTCAACACTAGTAAATCCTTGTAATTCACGTGTCCCAATATCATGTGCCAAATCTCATAAGACTATCATTGTCATGTATCAAGGCGAGTTGGTTGTCATGTCAACCTGTAAATACCACCATCACGAACACTAATGACCCCTATTGAGTCAATGCTCAATCCTCTCGACCATGCAAGAACATGTCCACCTAAGAATTGCATTGCATACCCTCTGTCCTCCATATATGATATGGAAAGTAGGTTCTTCTTCAACCCCAACACATACAACACATCACTCATCCTAAGAGGATTCCCAAACTCCAATTAAAACAAAGTTGTCCCAACTCCCTTGACTGCATACTTGGCATTATCACCAAGCTCCACCTACAATATTGAGTCCTCCTCTGAAAAAGCGGTGAATGACTCATGTGATCCTATCATATGAAAAGAACTTCCACTATCCACCAACCAAGCCTCAGTATCAAAAATTGTACCAGAAAGGGAAAAGAACTATAAGAATGTAAAATTTTCAGACCCCAACCCAGTTTCAGTCTCGTTGATTTTTCAGCCAATGTTAAATGCCCAAACCCAGTTTTATATCAACATATAAAAACTTAGTAGAAAATAAAATTCAGAACTGAAACATGAGGATTCTGAACATCGTTTATAACGCAGAAATAAAATATCAGCAGCATATAAAACTCAGAAAATATACACACGGATATTTTCGGTCTAACTTTGACCCTGGAAAAACCCACAAGGGGAAAACCAGTGAGAGAGGGAGATTTTTATTATTTAGGAGGTTCAGAGAATTATGTTACAGCATATTCATCTTTAGAAATTTAAATGACCAAATTATCTCGATAACCGTGCCAAATCTTCACACAGGAAATAAGCCAAACTTCTCAAAATTCTTTCGAGAATTTTCTGCGATAAATTGCAGGTCTGCTCCTCGATTTTTGTGCCTCCAAAATGTTGTACGAATGCCTCGAAATACATGCAAACCGCTTCAGCAAATTTCTTGGCGCATTAATGGTTGTACATCTGCCTTGAAAATTGTGCCAAACTGCATTCTATCTCGATTTATGTGCCAAGAAAGGACTGTACGAAATCCGTACGGTACGAACTGAGTACGGTTGTCTATCCCTCCTCCAAATCTGTGTCAAAGTACGGCTGTACAGACTGATAAAATCTGTACCATACAGACAGAAATAAATGTTGTATGTTGTCTCGATTTTTGTGCACACAAGTGACTGTACGGACCTCAAAATTTGTGATGTACGGCCTCTTGTGTATGCTGAAACTTTGTCTCGATTTATGTGCTATTATTATGCCTTGGAATGTGTGCCCTAGCTCTCAGAAATGGTTGATCTCTTGCTGCTCTAAAATGCTCTCGCTCTTGCTCTCTCAGCAATGAACCAACAATCCAAGAATGGGTGCGCCCCTCTACCCTAATCGACCTCATGAGGGAAGGTGAGGAGTTTTATAATCCAATGGTTGAGATTAGATTAGATGAGTGGTTGATATTAAATGTCTCTTCATTCACCCTCACTTTAGTCATAAATTCACCTTTTAATTTGCATCTCACAAATTAAATGACTAGGGCCCACATTAGGCACTTTCTCACCCCTTAGGCGCCTAGGGATGAGAAACACTTACCTTGGTACTTTATTTAATTAAAAAAAAATTAACACTCCCTCATACCGAGGAAAGCGTTACTCACCACTCCAAGCTTGTCCCTGAAAAATACAAACTTGCCTCTGCCCAATCCCTTGGTGAGTATGTCTGCAACCTGCTCCTTTGTAGATATGTACTGGAGTTCCACGGCTCCTTCATGAATATAGTCACGGATGAAGTGATAATGAATCTCGATATGCTTAGACTGGTCATGAAAAACAAGATTCTCCAAGAGTTTGATGCAACTCTGATTATCACAGTAAATCACGGTAGGCCTCAACTGCACACCGAACAATCCCACCAGCATCTTGCGAAGCCAGAGGGCCTCACAACTGGCCTGACTAGCTGCCATATGCTCAACCTCTGCAGAACTCAAAGCCACTGACTTTTGTTTCCGACTGAACCAAGACACAACTGGTGATCCCAATCCAAAACAGCACCCTGAAGTGATTTTCTTGTCACTGACACATCCTGCCCAATCTGAGTCTGTATAACCAACCAAACGAACTCCATCTCCTCTCTGATAGTCCAAACCATAATCTACCATACCACAAAGATACCTGAGCACATGTTTTGCTGCCACCCAATGCACTCTCCTAGGCTCCACCATGAACTAACTGAGAGTGTTGACAGCAAAACAAATATCTTTCCTGGTATTGACCAAATACATCAATGACCCGATCAACTGACGGTACAAAGTGGAATCCACCAACTGTGACTCAGAAGCATGAAGCTTCTTCCAGTTGGTAATCATGGGAGTGGTCATGGGCCTGCCATCTCCCATCTGAAATCTGCTCAGAATGTCACACACATACTTCCCCTGTCCCAGGAAAATGTGTCCAGACTCCTGCCAAACCTCCAATCCCAAAAAGTAATGCATCAGTCCAATGTCAGTGATCTCGAACTCTGAAGCAAGGCTCTCCTTGCAGTTGTTGATGAGTCTCTCTACCCCTGTAATGAAAAGATCATCCACATATAGTAGAAGAATGAGAGGATCCTCTCCAACTACAATGTAGTATAGGTTGGGATCTGCCTCACTCTTCTCAAAACCCAACTACTGCAAATAGGCATCTGTCCTCAAATACCAAGCTCTAGGAGCTTGTTTCAGCCCATACAATGTCTTCTTCAGTCTACACACATGAGACTCTCTCCCATGCACCTCAAATCCCAATGGTTGCTCAATATACACCTCCTCCTCAATAAGACCATTCAGAAATGTGGTCTTCACATCCATCTAGTGGATCTTCCAACCCATCTCTGTTGCAAGGGATATCATTGCCCTGATCGAAGTGTATCTAGGAACCAATGCAAATGTCTCATCATAGTCGACTCCCTCAACCTGTGAAAACCCCCAAGCCACAAAGTGAGCTTTGTACTTCTCAATGTTGCCATCTGCAGCATGCTTTAGTTTGTAGAGCCACCTGGAAGTCACCACTGACTTCCCTTCAGGTCTAGGAACAACTTCCCAGACATCGTTCTTCATGATGGAATTGTACTCTTCCATCATGGAATCTCTCCATACATGTCTACTAGTGGCCTCCTCAAAAGTGGAAGGATAGGACTCCTGAATACTGCTCACCATCGCGATGTAGCTGCAAAACCTCTCGGGAGGTTTACTCTCCCTCACTGCCTGTCTGGGATTCCCCGTTGAACCATGTGTCTCCCTCAAAGTGTCCTGAAGCCACTTGGGCTTCCTCCTCTCTGAAGTAGTGTCCTGTGGAGGGGACTCCCCCTGCTCAACCCCGTCTGCTGAAGACAATGATCCTAAAGTAGACTCTGAAGTACCTGATACTGAAACCTGTGGACCAATAGCCTGTGAACCTGAATCCTGTGAACCTGTCGTCCCCGAAACTGGTGGCGCCGAACTCTGTGTCACTGTAGTCTGTTGCGGACTCACCTGAATCTATGGTGAAGACTGCTCACCCTTCTCTGTCCCTCTAGAATTCCTAAAGGCTCTATCCTCCTCAAATTTGACATCCCTCCTCAAGACAGTCTTCCTCGAGGAAGGAAGGTATATACGGAAAGCCTTTGAAGTCTCATTGTACCCAACAAAGATCCCTCTCTCTGTAGTGGGCTCCAGCTTTGTCCTCTTCTCAGAAGGGACATATGAAAATATGATGCACCCAAAAATACGAAGGTGCCCCACCTCAGGTTTCTTCCCAGAGAAATCCTCCTCAGGAGTCATGCTCCCCACAGCCCTGTGAGGACTCTTGTTCTACAGATAAATTGCAGTGTAGCATGCCTCAACCCATAGAAATAGTGGCAACCCCTAATCATGTAACATGGCTCTCGTAGTCCCAACAATGGCCCTATTCTTCCTCTCTGCAACCCCATTCTGCTGTGGGTTGTAAGGAATAGTCAACTCCCTCCTGATTCCCTCTCCTGCACAGAAGTCCATGAACTCCTTGGAGGTATACTCACCCCCATTGTCCGATCTTAGGACTCTGATTTTCTTCCCTGTCTAGTTCTCCACAAGAGCTTTGAACTCTTGGAACCGACTGAAGACCTGTCCTTTGGTCTTCATGAAGAAAATCCAGGACTTCCGAGAGAAGTCATCAATGAATACAACATAGTATAGGGAACCAGTCAACGATGTCGAAGACATCGGGCCACATACATCTGAATGTATAAGATCAAGTATCCTTGCTGCTCTACTGTCACTGCTCGGAAAAGCAGTCTTGGTGTACTTTCCCAAATCACACCCCTTGCACAACTCATGGTGCTCTGAACTGAAATCTGGAACTCCTGTCACCATCTCCCTCAGAACTCTCAAATCCCCATGGTGCAAATGTGCCATCCTCCTATGACATAGCTCACATAGGTCATTGTTGTTGTTGGTAGAATGAATCAATGCTCTCATTGGCTGGAACAAAAACTTGTACAGCCTCTCATGTCTAGTACCAATCACTTTGGCCGAAGTGATACTAGACCCTCTAGGGAAAAGAAGCACCTGCCCATCATGGAACAAGACCTCATAGCCCTTCTCCTCAATAGTAGAAACTGACACTAAGTTCTTCTTCAAGCCCGGAACATATAGAACCTCTGTCAAAGTCATGGGAGGCAAAGACTCCCTCTGAAATGATACGGTCCCACAACCAGCCACCTTGACCTCCCGGTCATCTCCAAGCACTACCTCTGCATCTCCATACTGTGTAAGATCTGTCAAGTGCTCACGAACTGTTGTCATATGGAGAGAGGCACCACTGTCAATATACCAAGTATCTGAAGTAGTGGTCATCGAGGATAGACACACAATCAAGGAAAATTCCCTGTCAAACTTGGTGGAAAACTCTTCCACCTCTGCTAAAGCTCTTGTTTGTTTCTTCTTGTTGTTCGGACACTGACCTGCATAGTTCCCAAACTTATGGCATGCAAAGCACTTGACTTTGCTCATGTATTTATTCCCTTCACCCTTGGGCTTGTGTCCTCCCTTTGGAACCTTTTTGAACTTCTTCTTGCTAGTGGTAGAAAGAGCCACATTCTCCTCCTCATGACCTATAGATGAACTGCCATGTACATAACCTCTCCGGGTCTCCTCCTGAACAAAGTCATTCCAAAGACATTCCCAACCGGGAAGCTTCTCCCTAGCAACAATGCCCTCCACAAAAATAGTTGATTGTTTGGAAACTCCATTCAATTTTGTCCTCACAAGATCACTGTCAACTATGGCTTCCCCCACAACTCCAAGCTCATCCCTCACCTGTGTCAATCTAGTAAGGTATGTGACCACATTTTCAGCCTTGGTCATTTTTATGCTCTTTAGTTTTTCCCTCAAAACCATTTTTCGGTTCTCATTTGTACTATGGTACAATTTAGTCAAAGACTCCCACATCTCATAGGCATGTGTCTTCCCCATCAAGTGAGCAATCAAATGATCATTGATGGCATCAAGAATAAAACTCTTAGCCTTGATACTCTTCTTAGTGTAAGCTGCAAGAAGAGTAGCATCAGTAGGTACCACAACAGGGTGAGTAGTGGTATTTTTCACAATGTCCCACAACTCATTTTCTTGCAAAAACAAGATCATCCTCTCCTTCCAAGCACCAAAATTTGTTGCCCCATCAAGTTTTTCCTCAACCCTTAAACCTATAGCCATTGACCCTTTTCTGCTGAAAATGTTAAATTCAAAAATCTGCCCTGTGAAGTGACTGTTGTCCCAACTTTTTGACTGCTGAAATTTATGCTTCCCTTCAACTCAGCTCTGATACCATGTAAAATTTTCAGACCTCAACCCAGTTTCAGTCTCACTGATTTTTCATCCAATGTTAAATGTCCAAACCCAGTTTTATATCAGCATATAAAAACTTAGCAGAAAATAAACTTCAGAACTGAAACATGAGGATTCTGAAAATCGTTTATAACGCAGAAATAAAATATCAACAACATATAAAACTCAAAAAATATAGACACAGATATTTTCGGTCTAACTTTGACCCTGGAAAAACCCACAAGGGAAAAACCAATGAGAGAAGGAGATTTTTATTATTTAGAGCTTCAAAGAATTCTATTACAGCATATTCATCTTCAGAAATTTAAATAACTAACTTATCTCGATAATCGTGCCAAATCTTCACACAGGAAATAAGCCAAACTTCTCAAAATTCTTTCGAGAATTTTCTGCAATAAATTGCAGGTCTACTCCTCGATTTATGTGCCTCCAAAATGTTGTATGGATGCCTCGAAATATGTGCCAACTGCTTTAGCAAATTTTTGGGTGCATTAATGGTTGTACAATCACCTTGAAAACCATGCCAAACTTTCCACAAAACCCTCACAGCATTCTATCTCGATTTATGTGCCAAGAAAGGACTATACGGAACTGTACAAAATTCGTACAATATGAACCGAGTATGGTTGTTTGTCCCTCCTCGAAATATGTGCCAAAGTACGATTGTACGGACTGATATAATCTATACCGTACTGACAGAAATAAATGTTGTTTGTTGTCTCGATTTTTGTACACACAAGTGACTGTACGGACCTCGAAATCTATGTTGTACAGCCTCCTGTGTATGCTGAAACTTTGCCTCGATTTCTGTGCTATTATTCTACCTTGGAATACGTGCCCTAGCTCTCAAAAATGGATGCTCTCTTGCTACTCAAAAATGCTCTCTCTCTTTCTCTCTCAACAATGAACCAACAACCCAAGAATGGGTGTGCCCCTCTACCATAATCGACCTCATGAGGGAAGGTGAGGAGTTTTCTAATCCAATGGCTGAGATTAGATTAGATGAGTGGATGAAATTAAATGTCTCTTCATTCACCCTCACTTTAGTCATAAAGTCACCTTTTAATTTACATCTCACAAATTAAATGACTAGGGCCCACATTAGGCGCTTTCTCACCCCTTAGGCGCCTAGGGATGAGAAACACTTGCCTTGCTACTTTATTTAATTAAAAAAAAATTAACAAAGAACTCCCTCTAAAGTTTGTCTACAATCTCATCCACCTCTATCAATGATGCATGATGCTTCCCTCTCCATTTATGTCGTTGTGGACACTTTGAAGCATAGTGGCCTTTATTATGAAAATAAAAACACTCGACTTTACTAAGATCCTTTTTCGCCTACTCTGGATATGCCTCTCTCCATGTGTTCTTCTTCCAAGAACCATTTCCTTTGCCCTTCCTAGCATGAGCAGCTAGGGCTTGGTTCTTATCATCACTACCCCTCTACTAGTTCCTGGACTCTATCTGAACCTCCTCCTAGATGCAATCAATCCACATCCTATCAAATGGTGGAAAATTCTCTCATGCACAAATCCCCTACACAAATGGTTCCCGAGACCCGAGAAAAACATTCAATGTCACATTCACCAAATCTATGTCGCCAACTGCCTCCCTAATGGATACAAGATGATCACAAATATGAGTGATCCTCATGAGGTAACTAGCAACTATATCTTATTTGGACATCTCAACAAATCGAATCTTATGCCTCAAAATCAACTTTCGGTTTGTATTTTGGCTTTGGTACAATACCACCAAATCATCATACATATCCTTTGTTGTATTCTTCTTAGAAATATGAGGAATCGAGTGATCCTTCATAGAATCCAACAACACTCATTTTCCCTTCACTTCCCTCTTCTTATGGGTTGTCAATTCTTGTGCATCATTTGGATCTGGAATCACCAACTCAATGTAATCTTTGAGATCATTCTCTTCCAAGAGAAAAATAATCCTAGCCTTCCACACCTGGAAATTTGTGGCACCCTCCAATCTATCATCAACTCTAAGAGTGTCCTCCATCATGTCCAGTCTAGAACAAAAACACAATTCTGCAGTAACAAATAAATCTGCAACAACCTATGTCTCGAGAAGATGATTTCTCTCTCTAGAACCTATGCTCTGATATCATGTCAAATTTTAAGCATTAAATGCATTCAATTTCAAATCTGAAAATTACTTCCAAGTGACCTCGAACAATAAAGTAGGGTTGTTATCACTAAATAATTTTACACTGAAATTATGACATAAAATTATAGCGGAAGCACAAAGATCATAGATAAAGCATCCATGCACAAGAGACACAAATTTTATCCAGTAAAATTTTCAAATTGAGGATCCCTAGGACAAAAATAGTCCTCTCACCAAAATTACAACTTCAGCAAAATTCTGGAAACCTTCCAACTTACAAATTTGATGCAAACCCTAACTGACGTCACCCTATACGACTGCTAATGTCACCCTATAGTTCGCATGTGCAGCCTGTTGTTGTACATCCTGCACATGTGGCTATCCCTGTGACTGTACGGTCACATGTCTGGTTGTTTTGCAGTTGTACGGTCTACATGTGTTGTACAACCTGCAATAAATGTGTCATACAGATCTCACACATGCGGCCTCTTCCTCCTCTCTCTCACACGTGTGGATCCTCCTCCTTAGCTGGAAAAATGAAAAAGAAAGTCCATAAACCCTAGATCAAATTTTCCCAAGTGAAAAATTTCCTTGTTGAAATTGTCTCCCCGATCTCCTTGGCAGGAGTGCTCACTCACTCATGCCAAACACATGATGAAAATATGAGATGTGTGGTGCCTCCTCACATCACCTCCTTTTATAGGAGTCTAAAAGTGAGTTTAAGATTCCCTTCTAAACTCAACATTAAATTATAATTGTGTATTCCTCCAAGTGGGTGTCAAGCCCCAAAAATAACAATTCTAAGCCCCAACTCTACATAAAAAGGATTTTCACAAAATAAAAAATGCAATGTAAGTACCAACAAAGATTATCACATGCCCGACACCAAGGCAAATGTGAGAATACCTCCTTGATGCTACAAAAGCATCAACATATGATGAGGAGTGATAAGTAGAAGAAAGTGTCTTTAACTGTCATATGAAATATGTATTATCGGGTTTGTTGTTTTTTTTGTATCTATGTAAGGTTGGCCACTTGTAAGACAACCTGGAATTATTGTTTTGTTAGGACTCTCAAGATATTGATTTTATGCTCTGATTAATGTATAGTATTGTGGAAAATTGATTAATTAGAAGAATGTATATCGTTGTTGGCTTCGGCGCAGCCATTTTTCGACTTAATATAAAGTTTTGTTTCAATTTTTTTTAACTTATAAATGAAACCTAATCCTTGTGAGGATCAATCTTATTCTTCCTAACCCGCTTTATCATAGGATGATGAAATATTAAATGAAATCAAATAGAAAATGAAAACTCTGTGGCATCTCATTAAAAACATGAGAACTCTCCTTATGTTTAACAACAACCCAAAACAAGGCTATGTCAAGCATCTTGTAAGAAGAGGCTGCGAAATATATGTCATTACATGACTGAAAATTCCAGTGAGCTCCTGAAGATGGATGAAAACACTAATATCACACCAAGAATGGTGTGTGTCGCTACTTGTTTGTTCTAATCAATGTCAAATACGGTTGATATAGTCATCACCTTCGGCATGTGAATATGGTATCCCAACATCAAGCCATGAATCACCTCTAGGGAACACCATATTCCTCTCCAAAATTTTATCTAGATCCTCCAACATCCATCTGAAGAAATATAACACACAAGATCATGACAATAACTTTGGTGGGAAAGGCCTCAGATCATATTCTTGACAATTATATTCATTTTAATGATACAAATATATAATATAATAATGAAACCACCTCAATTTCTCTCACATTGACACCTCATCAAGAGATAAGGTAGGAGGAGGAAAAATAGGAATCTAGAAACACACTTAGGATAAGAACTACATCATAGAATGTGAAATACAAAGGTGGTATGCTAGGACTTCATGATTGTATATGAATAAGAGGCTAACATTCCCCCCCTCAATCATAATTCTGAACAATAATACCAACATTGCAGTATAAACCGGTATCATCTCCAAGTCTTCATGTTGAAACTCCTGAGTTGAGCCTCAATGAAGAACTGCCTAGAAAACTGTCAAATCTAGATGTTGAAAACTCTAAAAAATCTCACTGTGTAATCATGAGAGCCAGAATGCCCACAATTTGTTCACTAATGGGAACTCCAATATGATGAGAGTGAACCAAGAGAACTGAATCAGTTGCAAGTCTGACACATCCCTAAAAATGTCTGACAATTCAATCGAATGCCACGTTGAAATATTATAGGATCCAGCGGTCCTCTGCTAGGTTGAATGACCATCATGGTGAACAAAATGTCCACATCATTGCTCTCAAAATCAACATCCCAATCCAGTATCATGTAACGCTCCTCCTCGTCACGGTGACAACCTTGTATAACAAGTGCAAATTTTTTTTTGTGTGTATGTGTGCGTGTGTGCAAGGTTAATAAGTACATTCGACCCGGCACAAGCAGACCAAGAAAATAATGGTTACAACCAAGTACAACAAAAGTTAAAGAACGACCACGTCCTCTACGGAAGGTGCAAGTCAGAAGGACGTCGTCAATAACCAACCATTAGTTAGGACTCGGCGTTACCTACGACTCAGTTGGCAACAAGTACAGATCAATCACTTCGTTTAATTTCCGTTAGTCGACGGGTTACCAACCCAACCTTAAAATAAGTACATGTAATTAATTGCCTATCCCCATTTACTAAATCATAATGACTTATTGTACTTGCTCAAGGAATTCCCTTTTATTTGTTTTCAATGATACTAAACTTTCAACATCGCTACCATAATACAATAACCACTTTACAATTTATATCATCATAACTACCTAAAATGACAATCACCTTCCCCCTTATATGCTATCTGTAATAGTTACATTATCAGTACCATAAGGTGATGACCACATAAACATTAAAATTACCATGGATATTAGCATTAGCATAACTTCACACTACCTTAACATTATCGTGAACAATGATAGTATTCAAATTAGCATTACTATAATTACTAGCATCAATCGTAACATTACATGACCTTATAATTCCACAACCAATAATGGCATTGAAAATTAGCATTCTATAATTAATAACATTAACATTAATTTCATTACGTTAACATTTCATAAGCCCCAAAAGCTTTGAGAAAAGGTGTTCTAAAATCAATAATATTAACATTAATTCCATTACATTAACAATGCATAAGCAATAAAAGCTTTGAGGATTGGCGGCCAGTCCACCTTACCCATTAAAGAATAAAAATCAGCAACCAAGTAATAAAACATATACGGTGATGACTGTAAATAAAATATAATAAAAATAGACTTTGCGTTGTCTTCTATTGCCGGCCTCCATAAATTATAATCAAGTTAAATATAGAGAATCTCGCTGACACCCAGATAAAGCAATGTAGCGTTGAAAAGGGCGACCTAAAAACAGCAGGTTGTCAACCAGTGACAACAGTCTCGGCGCAAACAGTGACAACAGTCTCAGCGCAGGTCCAACTGACGGATGCAGTGCTTGATGGCAAACGCCAGTGTAAGCTAAAATCGTGGTCGACCCAAAAAATCAGCCACAAATTAAATGAAAAATCGAGGGCTTTTAAGTAGGCTCGGGCAACGAGTAAAAAGCTATAATGTGAGCATTCCAGCAATCCCGGTAATAGCTCGTTATACAATAATTCAAGGGCGGCATTACTAAATACAGGAAAAACAATCAGAACTAAAATTTTCACCTCTCGCTTATGTGCATCAAGAAATATCTAAGAAGTATTATAATTAACATGCGGTGATCATTAAATTTGAAACAAGTGTACTACTACACTCTTGAGGTTGTTTAGCAATGTTGTCTAAGGTTAGCAATTCGAAGGTACGCTATTAAAAGATACGCATGCACTCTTTCCACCTTATCTATAAAACTGTAGCCATTCACTATCAAAGAGAACTGCCTACAGTCCAGGTCGAAATAAAGAATACGTCGAGCGAGTTGGGGTGTTGGGGCGCAGAAATAAAAGGGCGCAGAGATGAGAGACAGGCAAAACGCCATACTAATAAAGGCGCTACCTAGGATTTACTTTCCATCAACCACACCGGTGACCGGATAATAATTCGCCAAGAACAACGCGAATGATGCAGCCGGTAACCCCACGGATTTGTTGGTAAAAATAGGTATTACCAGGGACTGGCTGGGAAAAAACACAGGTGCAACAGAAATTTCGATCCTCTCCAAGAGCATCGCGCAGTCAAGTCTTCACGAAATCGAAGGCATAAGGAAATCGATAAAACAATCGCAGCCCCCACGAGTGTAAGGCTGTCAACAGGAGGACAACGCCAGCAGGTGAACGAATTAAACAATGGAATCGCTCCAGCTCGCCTCCTAGACTGGATTGATAACACAAGACACCTATCTTAACAACTAAACTTCAGAGTGATCAGAAAAATAAGTCTGTTTCATTTTATTTTCTGTTATTTTATTTTAAAGTGACCGCTAGTGACTGTGTGGCGCAGCAATCCCCCTCCTTTTTATTAAAAAAAACGTTACACAGTAAATCCTAACAGCATCATGTATAAACAATACACCAACAGGAGTCAATTTTAAGTTCTACAAAAGAACATACAGCCACACGTTATATAAAAATAGAACACAGAGAAAAAGATTTGTAAAAAGAAAAAACATAGAGTCTCGGGTTAAGAAGTAAGCAACCACAGAGAAACTCCCTTTAGTCGCAGAGGTGTTATCTCAATAGTGTAGGGATTTTACCCTTCAAAACGCAGCGATTTCACATAAGATAACTCAATGAGGTAACAATCAAGCGCAGAGATATCAATCGCTCAAGGCACAAGGCAAACCATCAACTAGAACAACTAACAAGGCTAGACGACTAACATGAATGTCATTTGCTCACCATCCTCGCACAGAAAAGCAAGGCGTTGAGATCCATAGGTCTATTAACGCCGAGGCAACGACCGTAGATCAGGCTCCTGGCCGACTGCTCAGGCGAGGACTGGCGAGCTAGGGACGAAAAAAAAAATCACAAGGGTCACAGTCAACACCACCGGGCAGTCATGACATGCGGGAAGACGAAGGTCACGGAGATCAATCAACCAATCACTCAACTAGGCTATGTAATTCAGTCATGAAACTAGATAATCAGTTTACCTACTTAAAAACACATGCAGATCTAAATCATACATCCTACAACATTCTATCATTCCACGGAAAAGCGTATCGTTGCCTGTTTGCCTGCTCTGAGTGTCGTTCGCGCGCTCCGTGCAAATCTCGCTCGCTGACCGTCGAGACTACACCGGTACCTCCCATCCAATCGCTAGGGGTACTCTGCTTCCCCCTTAGCCCCCCGAGCCGCAAAGGGGCCACACACTATCCAGATGGTACGTCTAGCTCCCAGCTCGCCTCGCAAGGCCGAGCTACCACTCCTATCCAAGCTGAGAAAACCCAACTCCCCACAAGTAATCAGTCAAGTTACAAATCGGGCAGCGTAACGTTACGCTAACAGTCGATCCCTTTCTTCCTCATCTTCCCTTTCTTTTATAGAGTTTTTAGCACCTCCAACTTTCCCTAATCACATTTAAATTAAGTTTTAATAAAAATATTCTAAATATTCTCCTTCGCACGAGTGTCGTCCATCCCCCTCTTTCCTCCAATAATTATTTTCTTTAAATTTATTAATTGTCTCATTTCCCTCACTCACCTAGAGTTGCTCCTAAATTTACTCCTAGGTGTTCCTAGATCCCCTTACATGTTTTAAATACTTTCCCTAAAAATGATGTTGCTAATTTAGCTCAAATTAGAAGGTTCTTTATTGCCGATTCCTTGCTATGTTGACCTCGTTTTTTACCATAAGTTCTCTT
>ML778743.1:174700-217680 GCA_009831015.1 Picea engelmannii
ATGCACCACGTGCTCCAAGGGTGCCACTCGCCAACTTGACTGATTGGTAGACATCAATAACCCCTGGAGTCAACACTCTGCCAGGTGAACTTGTGGGAGACTAAGGGCTCTAAGGAATAAGGCCCCCGCCTTATTGCACGCCCCTTAGAATCATTGTGAGCGACTGTCACAGTCTGCCCTCACGGCATCGTGGATCCTCTCGAACTAGGTAATCGTTAACCTACAGTTTGAGCCACAGCGGGGGTGCTAGTAGGTTGTGGCAGGGCTACTGTCCACACCTCTCCCTCAACCTCTCTGGAAATCGTGTGTGTGGCCCCTTTACTCCATATGTGAGTCTAGTCGGCAAGCTATCGCCAACCTGCATCATCAATAATCGTGTCAGAACATGTCTACATCATATCATCAAATCAATGAAATATCACAGTAAATAAATCAACCAAAATAGCACACTCTCTGACTCAATCCGGAGTCCAAGGAGTTCCATCAATGCCTCTGCATCCCCAAGGTCCAAAAACCTGCACACTCAATAAACTGAGTCATAGCACCTGTCTATGTCAAGCAGTAAAGCATCATGTCATCTATCATAACGCATCATAATCTTGGACAAATGTTTTAATATCATAAAAGTCCAGATCACTTGCGAGCAAGTGTCCTCAAAGAATAAGTTTTCTCAGTGCGCCAGAGCGGGATGTTACATATCATGTGTATGATTCAATTGCATGTCATTGAACCATAATTTTTCCAAAGTCTGCCATCTACAGACTGGAGTTGCTCATCTAAAAAATTTGATTTTGTTGTTGTCAAAAATTTTGATCTGACAACCATCATCAATTCCCCCCTTTGTTAGCTGAAATGAGAGACCACAAGCAGTTTCGCGAACTGTCTTTATTGGATTTATGAACTCCCCCACTTGAGGTGCAAAGAGGGTTTCATCATTGTTTGCTGCAAAATTCGTCTTTACTGGAGATTGAATTCTTTGGTAACACTATAATAATCATTTGGCTATTGATGACCACTGCCAAGGATCAATCCACTCACCGTAAATATTTAATCTTGCAATTTCGTTTCTCTTGGAACATTTGTCTGATGGATGATTCTTCTTGCCACAATGTTGACAAGGATGGAGATCAAAACACTGATCTTCTATATGACCAACTCAATTGCAATGTTGGCATTTCACATTCTAATGTTGAACTCAAACATGTGAAGTTGAGACTTCTTGAAGGAATCCGGTGTTAAAATATAATGGATGTGTTCATTTTACCATTGACAATATCTCTATTGTCACCCAACCATAGGCTGAAGCCACCCTCCAAACACCTTAACCTTGACATAGAATCGCTCTGGAAGCAAACCCTAGGCTAGATAGCCAAACAAAGGGTAGCGCACCTTTCCCCAAGGATAGCGTAGCAACAAGAGTTGATCAAATATTCCAAACCCTAGCCAAGAGATAGTCCAAGCCAAAATGTAACTGCTAGTTGCAGTAGCTGCACTGGCAGCTCTCCTCAAACCTGCGCACAAAACTGGGCACTACAATGCGCACAAGTGTTGCTATGCAATTCTGAGACTACCTTCCAGAATGAGAATCGACCTCCTATATTTATACTAATTCTGGCTAACTGCCTGGGCCGACTTCTTCTCTTGGAGGCTAATAACCTAATATAAATTATCTTCTTGAGCCGACAAGTCTTCTAGGGTTATTATCCAACTCATTAGGGTTTCTTCTTGCTTCCCGAAGTATTCTATCCTTGTCAAGTTTATGCGTGGAGGTAAATACCTCCCGTAGCCACCATAATATCAACACTCCCTCCTAGCTAGGGAGGTATTACAGGTAATGGTCTTGAGCACAAAAACATACCATTCACCCGGTAGCATCAAAATAGTTGTATAGACTAGATCATGAGCACCATCATCATCATCATCATCAGTGTCATCAGCTACATCATCTCTCGAAACCATACTCTATCTGAGTAATCAAACATGATTCTCACTCCACAGAGTGATACAAGAGCCATTCTTCTAATCTAGAAGAGTAAATGCTCTGAACCATTTTCTGTCTGGGAAATCTATCCTTTGATTATCCATCTAACTGATAATCATTTCCAATACTGTTGATAGTCTTCAAGGCAATCGAAACAAAATAGAACACAACTGTGTCTATCCCTAGTAGTACATAACTACAATCCAGTGGTACACTACCACACCAAGTAACACACAAGTACTTGATCAACAACGTATAGTCACGAACAGTGGAACACATCCACCACATTAGTATACATCTACTATCATACAGTCTTCATAACAATCATCTGATATCAACCTGCACAGAAACAATGTTATGATATAAACTGAATCATCTGGGCCAATCTTTCACTCACATTTTTGACATCTGAAAGAATATTTTCCCTCAGAGTAGAACAATGAGATAGTTGGACTATTCTTCTCAAGCAAGGAAGAATAATTGTCCTGTCTTCTAAACCTGGACCATTCCCCACCCTGGGCCATTCTTCCTACACTAATCAAAGTGCACCCTGGAGAGAATGTATAAACCCTAAGGAATTCTTGTCCCTGATTGTTGAGCCTGGACCATTCTCCACCCTGGGCCATTCCTCCTACACTAATCAAAGTGCACCCTGGAGAGAATGTATAAACCCTAAGGAATGCTTGTCCTTGATTGTTGAGCCTGAACCATTCCCCACCCTGGGCCATTCCTCCTACACTAATCAAAGTGCACCCTAGAGAGAATGTATAAACCCTAAGGAATCATTGTATTTCCTCTGTTAACCACAAGAGGAAAATATTGTCCTGTATCAACCTCCAAAATAGACCATCCCTCATGTTAACAACAATGAGAAATCGTTGTCCGGCAAGGCGGGCCAGTCTTCTTGAGTAACCCTCAAGAAGAGAGACTACCCTAGACCACTCCCCATGTTAACCACAATGGGAAGTCGTTGTCTATGATACATTAGCAATCTGGACCATTTCCCATGTTAACCACAATGGGAAGTCGTTGTCTATGATACATTAGCAATCTGGACCATTTCCCATGTTAACCACAATGAGAAATCGTTGTCCATCAGAAGTCTCAATCCACTTTCCGAACTGGAAAGGAAACTGCTCATCCTGCACCATTTTTCGAACTGAAAAATGATTGTCCATAAATTAATACATATCAGTGCTCCCTCCCAACCTGAGAGTCATCTCTTCCTTTTTCAATAAGTAATTCGTTTCCACGAGCTCCAGCTTGAGTACACAAACTCTTTTATCTTGGACAAAAGCTTTACCAAGATGTCTGTTTATTTGCTCATCTATGGAGATATGTGTTGGATAACCTCTTTCTCCTTTTTTAACTTCATCATGGATAATGTAATGCTTGATTTCAAATGTACTTCGTTCTGGAGCACTGGTCTTCTTTGAAGGCTTCATGTAGCTCTGATCAATAAAATATATCATTGTTGGAAAACTGGAACATATCCATGTGGCACTTCTTCTGTCATCATGAGATTTGATCTTCTAAGTAATCATTTTGATATAATATCTCTGTTATAGAGAATCTTCACCATGCTTCTGTTGTGCACTGGAGGTTCTCTACCAAGTTATCTTCTTCCATTTCCATACAAGTGTCTATGCCTCAAAGTCTTGAGGTTTCTCTTCATACACTCTTTATTCAATTTTTCTGGAGAACATTCTTTTACATTCATCTGATGTAGAACTCCAGCCCATGGATATTGCGGATGATATGATGACTCATGTAGAGGCATGTCTGATTTGTTGGAACAAGTAATCATCATAGTCTTCTCCCTCCATCTGGGAGAATCCTTAGTTCTGAATCTTGCAATGCTTGCATATATACACTGTTCTTCATCACAACTTTCAGTTGATTGCTTTTAGTGAGTTCATATCAGGCTGGTAATCTTGTGATTCTTAATACAATGACTGGTTGTTCTGGATTCTCTTTCTTTCTTGGAATCTTCATGTTCTTCCTGATGTTTTTCTTTAGCTCTTGGGTCCATGGAGTTTCTTATAGATTCCATGCCCTAAAGATTCCATTTCTTACTTTCATCAAAGGATCACGGATGTGGATGGACAACCAGGGATACTTTAAGGCTTCTCTTCGAAGAAGACTTCTTCTGAGGTTGAATTGAACATGTATTTTCTTTCATGGTTGCTACCATGGATATATACTTCATCATCTTCAATGGATCATAGGATTATCTCCCTCCTAATCCTTGCTTCATGTATGAGTGCATATAATCAGCTCCCTCCGTCTAACAGAGTCCATGCTTTCGTCTGCATATTTATTGTCTTCTGCAATCTATAATTGGCTCTCTTTGTCTAACAGAGTCCACGCTTTCGTCTTGTTGTCTTCTACAAAACGTCATAAGTCTTTCTCTAATTTCCTCTTGATTGTTGACTTCTTTCTGTCTTTGCTTCTTCTAAGTCTCTTCATGATTGATTCGTCTTATCTTGCAATAGCTTCCATGTGATTTGTTTGACGTATTTCATCCTTTCATGTGTATTATCTAATGATATCAATCTCCTTATCTTGTTGTTCTTCCATAGGTATAGTTCTTCTTGGAACACATTATCTTTCAAGAGATAGATATACAAGATATGTACAGAGACGATACAAACAAGATATGTACAAGAAATAAGAAGAGTTTTGTTACCTTTAGATGAAGAAGTCTCTTTCATCTCGCTTAGTCTTCTTTGTAGGTTCCTTTTCTTCAGCAACTGATGCTTTGTGTTTTCTCCTTCCTTTTGTTCATGCTTGCGGAAAATGCATCCCACGTCTTGGAAAGATCATTGAGTACTATGTTTACTAATTCCTTCTCTGAAGTGATCTCTTCAATAGCTTGTAGTTGATCTCTTAACTCAGATATTCTCACAAATTATGATGTTATGCTATCATCATCATTCATCTTCATGTCACGGAGCTCATTCTTCAGACTCATTATTTTTCCAATGTTTCTGACTGAGAAGAGGTTTGTTAGGGCATCGTACATCTTCTTTGATGAGTCAAGATGGGAAATGTAGGGTATCAAGTGGTATTTTACGGAGTCCACTATGATACTCATGGCATTGATATCACTGTCTTTGAACTTCTCCATAACTGCAACGTTCTGTGGTTCCTTTTCTTTTCCTTCTTCAAACTCTGGTTTCACGATCTTTCCTTTCACGATATCCAGCGCTTTATTCTTGGCAAGGATGAGTTCAATCCTTGTCTTCCACACTCTAAAGTTAGAGGCTCCATTTAACTTGTTCTCTGACTTCATAGAATAAGTCATGGCTGCTTTGACTTGGTCAAACCCTAGATTTGACCAAAAACTCAAACTTGACGTCTTGGCTTGCTGAGAGTATCAGGAGATGCGCTAGGCTAGGGCACAGTGATCTGTCCGGAAATTAGGTCAATCCCTTCACTTAAGGTGCCTCAACGAGAGGATTAGGGTTTCTGCAACTGCACCTGCTAGTAACCCTAGCTACAGTGCTATGGTGACTGCTCCTGCTAGAAACCTAGCGACAGTTCCTCAACGAACTTAATATCATCATGGCTATGCTTCCTTCCAGTGGTTAGACTGAATGAAGGAGTAGTGGGCCCATAACCTGTTAGAAAATAAATGGATGTGCTCGTTTTACCATTGACAATATCTCTATTGTCACCCAACCATAGGCCAAAGCCACCCTCCGAGCACCTTAACCTTGACAGAGAATCACTCCGGAAGCAAACCCTAGGCTAGATAGCCAAACAAAGGGTAGTGCACCTTTCCCCAAGGATAGTGCACCAACAAGCGCTGATCAGATAGTCCAAACCCTAGCAAAGAGATGGTCCAAGCCAAAACGTAACTGCTAGCTGCAACAGTTGCACCAACAGCTCTCCTCAAACCTGCGCACAAAACTGGGCACTGTAGTGCGCACAAGTGTTGCTCTGCAATTCTGAGACTACCTACCAGAATGAGAACCGACCTCCTGTATTTATACTAATTCTCGCTGACTTCCTGGGCCGACTTCTCATTCGGGGTATCTGTCTGTTCAGTATATATTATTATTTTTGGCCGACTTCTTCTCTTAAAGGATAATAACCTAATATAAATTATCTTCTTGAGCCGACAAGTCTTCTAGGGTTATTATCCAACTCATTAGGGTTCCTTCTTGCTTCCCGGAGTATTCTATCCTTGTCAGGTTTACACGTGGAGGTAAATACCTCCCGCAGCTACCATAATATCAACATCCAGCACTTTGGAACTGGATTGGTCGAGAATAATCGGGAATACGAAAGGTAACTTCCTTGCCATATCCAAGTCCTATTTTGTGCTTTTTGTTGTCGATTTTTCCCAAGGTCTGATGATGGCCTTGGAAAGAATATGTTGAACCTTTTTTCTTTGAAATCGGTGGAAGTTGATTTACTGCATGTTGTTGCGTCATTGAAAAGTTTTCTTCACTGAACTCTTGAAATGTAGGTTCATGAATAGCTTCATCTTCATCTGCATCTAGAATGGTCTTGCGGAGTTGCTCATCCATTGAATGTTGATCTATATCATCGTTATCATCACCATCGAAAAGAGGATTGTTTTGAATGAAGACTACTTCAAAACGCTTCATTGATTGTTAATCTTTGAGATTGAAGAAGTCTAATTGTTGATCAATTCATCATTAAGTGGTTGGGATTGAAGAAGTCTAACTTTATCTTATGTCACTTGCAAACAAGTTAGCATTGATTTCATAGTATCTTTGTGAAGTTGATTGTATTGTCTTCAGCCATGTTTATTAGAGTGTTCAGAAACTCTAATAATTTGAGAATTTGCTCCATCTGAATGATGTCTTCTTGTAATTCACTCTCTTGAACCTGCTCGCTTGCTTGAATTTGTTTACTTGAAATCACTTAATTGTACTTCACGCTCGCTTGAAATTGCTCACTTGAATTTGTTTCAGCATGCTTGGGTTTTCGGATGCTACTTAAAATGCACCCCAACTAATGATTATTACAATTGTTTGAGTTTCAACCACTCAACCTTGTTAATTTTGACTCGAAATTTCGATGAGGACTTAGAAATACAATGACTCAATTAAGTCTTGGGTGTCGAGTTCAACCGAGAATGCACTCAATAAATACAATGCAATTCAACTTAAGTTTGATTTCACACTTACAAAATGAACTATTGCAAGTATATTGTTCAAAATTGATGTTGAATATGAAGTTGAATTGATTTTGATATCGTTTAATGCTAATATAACTAGCAACTTGATTGATTGATTATATGTTCTTCGCTGACTACTTGATTACTTATGCTTGATTGGCATGAATTTGCACATGAATTCAATTTCCTTAACTTGTTGTGGACTCCATGTTTGTTGTGTTAAATGATAAATTACAAATGTATTTATGTCAAAAATAGACAATGAATATCATAAGCCTCAATGAAAAATTCACCATCGCGCATTACTCGAGGTGCACCTAAGATCCCCTTATTCAATTTCGAGTGGATCTAGGACAAGAACCACACAAGAAAAAGATCTTGATTAAAAAGATCGATACATGATAAAGATTTCAACACGTAGACAAGAGTTCTTTTCTACTTTACAAATTCTCCTCCCTTGATTTCGACTATGTTTTAGGGCAAGAATTATTGAAAAACAATATTTAATGACCACCTTTTACCCAATATTATTGATGCTCGAAACCCCATTTTAGCGACTGACATAACTATTTTTCTGAAGTTGAATAACTTTTACAAGTCCACGATGGACATGGGCTCCTTGGCTTGAGCATTCAGGGATCACTCGATAGATGAATTTGATTTCTATGGGTAGATATTTAGTGAGCCAATCATGTTCTTTTCAACGACATGGAGCATTTCCAACTGGGAAAAATCAAGATCAAATTGAACGATTTCTACATCCAATTCCACAACTATGAAGCCGAGATTAGTCTCTGCATGCTATGAATGTCGAAATACTTATTGTGTCCAAAAAATGGAAATCCCCACACGTGGATACCTTTGTTGGTGCAAACTACCATTTAATTTCATCCTTGCACAAAATGTTTATTTTATCACCACACAGTCGTGTTTGAGATGTAACATAGAAAGGAAAATTTCAACGAGTTGTAACACAAACAACGGAGAAACATTAAGGTAGAGAAACTTATGGATTAGTTCCTGTCATTGTTCACATAAATACCTACATTCCCATGACATATTGTTTCTCGTACAAGGACTTGGTTGTTGATATTACATAATGCCACTTCTACAATTCTCAAGAACAATTGATTTGACCCATTCAAACTCTCAAGATTATTTTTTTCGACCAATTCAAAACTCACAAGTTGGTATAATGGCACTTGACCATGATCATAGGTTTGAGGAGATCACTTCTTGGTGTAGATCGTTGATACCACATAACGAGTAATCAATGAGTGGAGGCATCAAGATTGAGCACTAATTGTTTAGCTACTTTCCATCTTGTTTCGTGCAGTGGTGGAGATAGAAGTCCATTGATCTAGATCCATGATTCACATTGTGCATCAGGGTTTGATATTCACAACATCACTAGACCGATTTGTGTAGTCACTCAATCCAAGCGCCTTCATTGATCGATGGGGATCGATTCTCTTGCAGATCGATGGGTTATCATGGGTGGATAAGCCAATTTGTAGAGGTCGTGGGTCGATCCTTTATCTATGCCTTCTGATAGATTCTCTATGTGTCTCATTCTTAGCATTATACACTAGCCACTACAACAATTGTGGCAAGATGTGGCAATGGTTCTTGCACAGCGATGGCATTGGTGGTTGATCCATGTATGCTAACATAGCAATTTGGAGATGCCCCAAGCCCTAGTCTCTCTCACGGGTTATTGTGCCATTATTTATTGTGGTTCACTACTTGTTACACTGTAATCTTGGCGCGAATTCCTTGCAACTTTAGAGAAAATATCCCTCATAAGAAATACTAGAATCACTTCATTCAAACATTGTGCATTTAACTTTGAATATTATGTCGAATTCCCACAATAAAATTGTAGAAGGCAAATCAAATTATTGAAGGCTCATATCACTCTTGGAGGCTCAGGTTGTTAGGCATTTGGATTGCTATCACAAGAACTAGCAATAATACTTAGATCTTCTCTACATGCATGGGGTTGTTTGATTGATGCAGGTATCTTTCCTCGTAGAAGATTTGAGTAGTCAATCTTATCTATGAATGCGTAATAGTGACTGTAGATCAGTGGAGGGTGTGAAAGCAGATCGAGAGTTTCTATGATTGGAGGTTGCGATCGTTGATGAATGGTTCATTTCCTAGGCGTTGATCTATGAGGGAGAATAAAGAATATTGAGTTATTTTGTTCTATTTTTATTTTGCGGATCAGATCTCAAAAACTACACCTTATCTTATGGTTTGGTTGGCAAAGAGGATATGTGTGTGCCACATATCTATTTCATGGAGCAATTACTGACAGAATCGACTGTGCAAATACAATAGATTTCATGTGAACATGTGGGCATTGGGTTGAGTGATAGGTCACACCAGTAACAAGGGGAAGAGATGCAAATCTGTAATGGAAGAATCACGCAACAAGAATTTTCAAAGATGGATTCATAAGCACATGAGAATCTTGACAAATTTCCAAAATATATATTAAAAAATAAATAAATAAATAAAATGCATTTAAACCAACAAAGAATTGAATGAATGATGACCTTGCTATTGAGCCTCCAAATGAATGTAAATCTGCAATTTTGTTGATGAACGCAACGCCACTATTCTCCCATAGATTACTATAATGGAGCAACTTCGTCATCATCGTCATCGACTATTCAATGGTCTTTGATAGAAAACTACCATGGTGCTACCAATCCCTTAATATTAAAGGTGCTTTGATACCAATTGAAGAAATATAACACACAAGATCTGGACAAGAACTTTAGTGGAAATTAACTCAAGCTATATTCTCGACAATTGTTTTCATTTTAATGATACAGATATACAATACAATAATGAAACCATCTTAATTGCTCTCACATCGTCACCTCATCGGGAGATAAGATAGGAAGAGTAAAAATAGGAATCTTGAAACACACGTAACATAAAAACTATATGCTAGAATGTGAAATACGAGTATACGAGTAAGAGGCTAACACCATCCCTCTTGGCTACCATGAAAATCACCAATCATACCCTCAAGAAACAACGGATTAGAAGGAAGCTCCAATAAAACCCTGCAAAAACTTTTGTACCCTTCTTCATTGGCCTCTATCAAACCTCCACATGATGCATGTCATAAAAAGTCAGATCTAAAAAATAAATCAGTGCATGATTTAGAACTTGATTCCCTCTTTTGGAACATTGAAATTTTTTCCAATATAGCAAAGATTGAGCATGCTTCTCTTCCAAACATATTGCAGACCCAAAAACACATTTCCCTGGTGATTTTTCATACATGAATTGGGTATCGGCTAAAGACATCAATGGCTAAAAAAATTATGCACATTTAATGGGACCATAAGAGCCTTTATGTTGCAAAAAATATATTCAATTGATGAGGATGTATGGTTGTTCATCAAAAACGGAAAATGCTTCACATACCTCAACAATGTTTGGTTGTCCAAAATTAACAAAATAGGGTCTAAAATGTCATCTTCATGCTCCATGAAGTGGCTCTCAATGTTGAATGGATGTGGAGAGTGTCATTTCAAATTTTCCTCCAACAAGCTCTCACTATGCATATCATAGATGGGATCTCTATGAAGAAATCAATGATATACATCCCATTTGTCTCCCAATCACAAAAAGAGTGGATACAACATCATTCTCTTGGTTTCCATGTTGTTTATCACATAAGTGAGTGAAAGCACCTGCATTTTCTTCATCCTCCAACGGTTTCTCTACTACATCTATCTTTTTCAAATTATCAAGGGATTCATTATTAAGTTCATAAATGTGAAAAAGATGATTTACCAAACCTTTTCCTCCTCATAATCCATGATGATGGTTTCTCAAATGACCTCATGTACATCATCATCATCATGAGATATTTATTCCAAAACATGATGGAATGCATAATATTCAATGGAATCTTTCGCATCAAGATCTTCATGAAGTGCTCCAACAAGATCTTCAATAACTTTGTCACACTTCTCCTCTAAGTCTGAAGTCTCATTCACAAGTTGTTCATATAATGAAAGGAACAACCAATCAACCAAATGATCCTCGTGAAACTCATACCCACACTTCTCCTAGCCTAGCTCACCATATTTTTCTTTGATATGCTCAACCAAAGGCATTCATGCATCACATTTATCATTGATTTCAGCCAAGTGAGTATTCAAGGGGTTACTCTCATATGCAAGCATTAGGCATTGGATCTCCCTTTATTTATAATGGTAAGCATCAAATAGATCATCAACTTTTTCTTCTTCATCATAGTTGGGATCCCAACACTTGTGAAATGCTTCAATCAAAATTGCAAATGAGAATATTCTGTAACACCATGTTTCCTCCCATAACTATAATTATGCCTAAGAATTCATATGATTATGTCTATGAATCTTGTAATCACGTTTTGATTAATGAAAGACACCAAACATATAACTGAGAGAGAACGGTCTTGAAAGTACTGGCAATGATACACAAGTAGGAACTGATGAAGCAGGAATTGATGAAGTGAACTGGTGAGGTGGAGTTGAGATGTTTTAGTGAAGAAAACAGGAAGTTTGTTTAACAATCTAGCTTACGCTTGCAAGGCATAAACAAACATACCCAGACTTGTATGGAGCCACGTGAACGGTTGTGAGGAACCAAACTGGTGGTTGAGGCAGTTAATAATTGCTGACAGTTTGTTCTTTTGAAGAAGGTAAGGTTCAGTTGAAGTAACCTAACGCAGAGGACACCATGGATTTTCCCCTTCAGAATAGGAACTGCAGGCTACAGGTTGCGTCTGCAGGAAGCCATGGGAATACAGAGAGGACTGGAGGAAGAAGAAGCCAAAGGTGGAAAAACACCACAAGATAACCAACAAGAGAGAGAGAGAATGAAAAGACTACCAGGGCATGTACATGGACAACAAAGAGAACATGCGGAGAAAAGAGACGTTCTTCAGTGAAAAATCGAAGAAGAGAAGAAAATGGAGAGATTTCCTTGAAGAAAATAGGAAGCTTGTCCAATTTTATGATGATCACCTTGAAACAGAGAAGACTCGGATCCTAACTGAAGCAAAAGAGGGCCATAGCGTGGTACTTACTAGATAGAAACTAACAATGGTAAGGGGAGGTCGTCAAAGGACTATATCGCATAGAAGGGACTCCCTTGTGCAAAGGAAATATAGTTGATAAACTACCTGATAAACCTATAGTGAGCTCAATGGGAAGGGGGCAACTTATGTTGTTGTCAGTGAAGAAATGAGGGCAACCTTCCTCGATCATCCTAAGCTTGGAAACCAACTAAATCATTCCCCTTGTGATATCATGGCTTGGCACAAGGGTGGCATACTGTAGGAAGGTACTATATAGTAAGGCTTAAGGTTGGGAGGAAAGGCATCATCTCTCAGTCAGTTGGTGTGAGTTGTTTCCCTGATCAGATAAGTGTTTAACTTGATCTGTTTAACTGTGCATGAATGATGTAACAATGTATTTGTCTAGTTCAAATGGGAAATGTGAATGTTAGTAATAAATGAATTGAAATCTTGAGTAAATGGGATATGCTTTTTGTTGCCATGGTTTAACCTGTTAAATTATGAAAATGAACAAGTATGGACAATCTGTGTTCCTAAGGATCTTGCATCTTTTAGAGGAAAGTTTGCAGGATATGGACAAAATCCTCGTCCAAACGATGATGAAAGTGTCATGATGTCGAGGAAGCTCGTGTGTAGGTTGAGATATCCCAAACTCGAAGGAGTTACTTGTGTTAAGTGGAAATATTGCAATATATGCAAGAATCTTTCTCTCGACGAAGCTAGGAGGTCTTCGACAGTCTCATAGGCGTTCAACGACTCCTGGAGACTTAGTCAAATCCTTGAAGAATCCCTGAAATTGGCTAAGTACCAAAGTCGAACCGTTAACTAGTGGAAAACCCTATGTTGATTCGGGAGAGTCTACGATCGTCGATTCGACAGGATAAGTAGATCTCAACCCTTCGTCGAGGAAGGCATCGTCGTTGGGAGCGATTGAGTGTCTGGACTTGCGTGAAGTCCGACAACGACAAAGAGAAACGTTGATTTGTTGAGAGTGACATCGGCAAGATCTGGGTCGTTGGTACCAGTTACATCGTCATCGAGATATAGGAGTTTGGTGAGGTTGGACGATGCTTCCAAAGAACGTCGACGGCGATGAAGGCCTTGAAAAGAAACGAGATTCGGTGATCGGCATGTAAGCGAGAGTTGATCTCTGTCGTAGATTGTTGTACATCTCGTTTAAGTGGAAAAAGGGGACGATGACGTCATGTCAACGCAGTGTGCCAGCTTGGCAACTAGCATGCCCCTGGGGGTGACAGGTTTCATTGGTCGGATGGTTGATGGGGTGGAAGTGGTCCCAGAAGGGTTAAAAACCCTTAGGTCATCGATTACAATCTAGACCATTGGATATGGACCTGGCAAGATCTCAGTGGTCTGTCAGAGGATGTCAAGCATGGATCTAGAAGTGAGGATAGGAGCAGGTGCCAACGACAATGAGATCTTAAGGCCAAACTATAGTCGTAAATAGGCATGCGGGTGAGATGACATCTCAGCAGTGAATTCGTCGTAGGACCCACGGGTTCTCCAAAGTAAAGAACTTGTGGGGAAAATTTTAACGATCGTGCTAGTTGAGGGTGTCAATGTAATATGAGTTGTTGATACTCGAATCCCGAGAGTCGTCGAATCTGGGAATTAATCCTGCTAGAGTGATCATCGTCGGAGTATAGTGGTTGGGGTGAGTGATATCTCGTGGGAGATAGACCTCGACGACAATGAAGAAAGGTTTCGCAAAGTCAAAACTTTAGAGAGGTGAGTTAGGGGACAAGTGCCACATCAGTGCAATGTTAGTGCCACATCGGATGGCACGAGTGGTAGGAAGCCACATGGATGCCACGTGGTAGTAAGGTGGGTTTTGACAATGAGGGCCTGGAAACTTCTGTAGGTTGTAACTTTAGATTCAGAGATCGGAATTGTACATGGTCATAGTCATTGGAGAGCTCTCAACGATCAAAATCCATCTATGGACCATAGAGGTTTTAATATCCCACCGACCTAAGAGAGGGTTAGGGGGTCAAGTGTGCTATTGAGTGGTACCAGAGCGATGTTCAAACTCTAAGCTTGAATGGGTCACCGAGATCGTTTAAAATTGTTTTAGAAAGTTTTTAATGTTTCTTGGTATGCATGTTTTAAACTAACGATGTAATAGCTAATAATGATTGTTGTTTCAACACGTAGGACGTACTGAAAGGAAGCATAGGTGAGTGGTACAGTGTAGTATGGAAGACACCTCGCATTTTAGAGATGAGGAATCTGATGGTCGGAGGAATAGAGATACCCCTCCAGATTTGGTGGCCAATGTTAGGAGTCTGAAGGCATACAATGAAAGGCTCATGAGAGCTCAGGCCGAACAAGCAGAGTTGAATGTAGTATTACTGCATAGCTTGTTAGATATTCAAAAACATTTGAGGCAAGGCCCTAGTAATGTAGAATTGCAACAATCGAAGAGGTTGATAACCCCTTCAGATGCCCAGAAGCACAGGTTGGCTCACAACGATGTAAGAAAGAGTTCTTCCAAGAAGAGGCATCATGAAGCTAAGAAGGGTAGATCCGGTGGAATAATTTCCACGAAGTCATCTAGCAGGAAGACTACTTCGGTAGAGTTGTCCAGCAATGGCACATAGTCAAGTGTTTCGAACAGGAAGAAAAGAAGACATTCCCAGAATTATCTGACTAAAGAATTCAAGAAGGCTAAGTCGCCTACCTTTGATGGAGAGATCAAGAAGGGAGAAGAAGTCGAGGCATGGCTATTTGGTCTGAAGAAGTACTTTCGAGTACACAATTACTCTGAAAATACCAAGGCGAGGATCACCATTTTCAATATGAACGAAAGAGCTTCCATTTGGTGGGAAGACCTTAAGGAAATTAAGGGGTTGAAGGAAAGAAATATGACGTGAAGCAATTTGAGAAATACTTCTGAAAGGCTTACATATCGGAGAAGTACTATGATGACAAAATTAAGGAATTCCATGAGCATAAGTTGGGACAACTTACCATGGATGCATACGTCAAAAGGTTTATGGAGTTGTTGAGGTATGTCCCTTACCTCAAGGATGAGAAAGAGAGAGTGCAACGTTTTCTCAGTGGATTTCCACAGAATTACCAAGACAGGATTGAGTTTGATAAACCCGAGACATTGGAAGTGTAGTGTCCCCAAGGCCGAGCCCTTTGTAAGTCTGATGTATGAAATGAATTGTAAATATGTGTTATAGGCTGGTGAGCCAAGTTTGTATAAGTCGATGGGCTTATGTGATTATTAGGCCAAAGAGAGAGCCTAAGGGTTGTAGGCCATGGACCTGATTTTGTACATATATGTATGCAGCACATTAATAAAATATAAACACCGCCGCGTGCAGGCCGACACGATGAGTGAGTGATGGGGGACTGAGCATCCATAGAGAAGGCAAGGGATTAGGGGCTGGAAGGTGGGAAAAGGGGCTAAGTGTTAATCCTAGGGGGCTTAAGCCTTGGGAATAATATTTTATTATTATTCCAAAGAAAATGTGCATTTTATGTTGTTTATCCTAAGTTCCTGACAAGGGGAAAACGTGCAAAGCGGATGCATGTTGATGGAACGCATGCAGTTCCAAGGGTGACAAGTGTCAAACCTAGTGCATGCAAATAAACGACCAAGATAAGCCGTGAGAGGGGTTCCTCCTCCATTTGACTCTCGACTGCCAAAAGGTGAACTGGTCTGACTCCTGCTGAGAAACCCTCATGCAACCTCTGAACCGAAAAGGCGTGTATCTGTGTTTGTTCTGGGATAGCCGGTACATCCCCTGTCTGAACAGTTTGAACATGTGTTGACCCCTGCGTGGATTGTTTGTCACACGTCCCCGACAACCAGAGCGTGAGTCTATCCTGTGTTGGCGGATTGAGAAATAAGAAGTGACCTGCCATTGTTGAACCTGTTGGAAAGCCCATGTCTGTTTCCCCCGTGGGTTGTTGTGACCACGCAGTGCTGGACTGTGTGTAGCTTGTTGGCCAGTTGTGAAACACTCTCTCTCCAGGTGAGAGAGGTGATTGAGGTTGGAAGAACAGGTGGTTTGGCCTGTGAGTGACTCTCTCTCCAGGTGAGAGAGTGCGCAGAGGAAGGAGAGAACTCCTGGAAGGAACCCTGTAGCTGCCACAGAGCTCGAAAACTTCCAGTCCGGTCTGTTGCTGTAACCCAAGGAAAGGGAGGTTGGTAGCCGAAGGATTGTCTAGGTGACAGAGAAGGTGTATACTCCTGGGGTGGAACAGGCATGTGGGGAAGGAGAGTCTGTGGACAGTGAGCATGGGTGGTTCCTGGGAGAGAATTCMTTCCTTGTGACTGTGTGTTTTCCCTGTAACCTCAGCCTAGCCTAGGATTCCTTTCCTTGGGATGGAGCTTAGTCCCAGCTCGAGGGTGACCCATTGTTGAGCTGACGAGCAGTGTGGTCTAAGGCGGGGAGGTTCGTGGAAGGCCTGCACTTGGTTGGTGGAACTGCCATTGTTTCAAAGATAAGTACCAGATGATGCTTTAATTATGTTTTTGTATCTCTGTGTATTATAATTATCATGTATTATGTTGTGCATTTGGATTAATGTTATTGCCATRGATTATTTATGTTAGTAATATTTATTATGCTTACTCTGAGTTTAAATGTATTTCATTGCTTAAATGCATGTTGTTTTATAACCTGAGAGTGAGTGTTACATTTCCATGAAGTATGGTAAAAGAAAGGYTGCTAAAGGAAGACACTTTAAGGAAGGCCAAGTGTTGCTACGATCAGTCTAAACATAAGCAAAAGCCTTCGAAAGATTAGAAAATGAAGGACAAGAGTGGATTCTAAAAGAAGGGATTCGAGTCCTTTTCATACAAGAATTCTAGGAAAGGTGCATAGTTGGTTCAACCAAGCATAAGTGTGTACTAGCAGGATTTTCCATCTCAAAGTGGAAATAAGCCAATAGAGCAAGAAAGAGAAAGGGCAGAGGAGCCTAAGAAAGGACCCTTGCAATGTTGGGGATGTGAAGAACCACACCAGGGATGTTCCTCATAAACAACATGATATCAATAAGGTTTATCATGTACAGGAAGCAACTACAGTCAACGATGCACCCAAAAGAGTGCCAAGAATATATGTAGTTGTGGAAAATCGAAAAGGAGAGCACCAAATCTTTGTGGTGGAATTGGAAGGTATAATTTCCAAGCAACTTGTTTCTATTTTGATTAAACCTGGCTCTAATCTTAATTGTGTCTCACCTCAAGTTGTTGCAGCATGTGCCCTACAAAGGAAGAAACAAGCGAGAGCATGGTTGGTCCAATTAGCCACGGGAACTAAGAGAAAAATGGTTGAGGTCATCAAAGCCTTCCCATTCGAGATGAGTGGACAATAGACTCAAGCAACCTTGAATATCCTACCCCTAGGCTCATATGATATGTTGTTTGGTATGGATTGGTTAGTTTCCCACAAGGAAAAACTAAAATGTTATGACAAAACTTTAGAATGCAAAGATGGAGGAGGAAATGCAAGAATTTTGCAAGGCATTCAAAAGCCAATTTCGATGAGGCAAATATCAATGTTGCAGCTTATGAAGTTTAGCGGAAAAGGGTGCCATTTGTATGCTATACAAGTACTTAGCTCAAAAGGAAACAAGGAGTTGAAGGTTGAAGATCACCTTGTACTATCGGAATTCAGAGATGTGTTTCCAGAGGAGGTGCTTGGATTACCTCCGAAAATAGATCTTGTACCTGGAGCAGTACCAGCATCAAAAGTACCCTATAGAATGAGCATGCCAAAGTTGGTGGAGCTGAAAGTGGAGTTGAAGGAAATGTTGGATAAAGGTTACATCAGGCCAAGTGTGTCCCCATGGGGAGCACCAACTTTGTTTGTGAAGAAGAAGGATGGCACCTTGAGACTGTGTATTGACTACAGGCAATTGAACAAGATGACCATCAAGAAAAAGTATCATTTGCCCAGGATTGATGATCTCTTTGATCAGTTCATAGGAGTTGCGGTGCTCTCAAAATTTGATTTAAGGTATGGATATCACTAAGTTAGAATCAAGGATGAGGATATCCAGAAGACATCTTTTAGAACAAGGTACATGCACTAAGAGTTCGTTGTGTGCCATTTGGGCTTACAAATGCACTAGCTACATTCATGTGTTTAATGAATAGTGTTCTTAGAAAATATTTAGACAAGTTTGTCTCTGTATTTGTGGATAATATTTTGGTTTATTCCAAAACTAAAGAAGAACATCTCAGGATGTTGTTACAAGTACTGAGACAACACCAAATGTATGTTAAGTTCAGCAAGTGTGATTTCTTTCAAAAGGAAATCCAATATTTAGGCCACACAATCTCAACGGAAGGAGTGGAAGTAGATACTGAGAAGATCAAGGAAATCATGGATTGGCCTTCCCCTAGAAATGTAACAGAAGTAAGATCCTTCATGGGATTGACTAGATATTACCAAATGTTCATAAAGGGATTATCCAAGATCAGTGATCTCGTTACTTCAATGCAAAGAAAGGGGAAAATATTTGTATGGTCACCAGAGTGTGAAGATAGCTTCCAGCAGTTGAAGCATCTTTTGACTAATGTCCATGTTCTAAAGATGGCAAACCTTGAAAAAGATTTCTTGGTTTGCATTGATGCTTGCAAGGAAGCATTGGGAGGAGTCATCATGCAAGACGGACAAGTCATTTGTTATGAATCATGAAAATTGAATGAGCATGAGAAAAAGTATGTCACTCTGATCTAAGGTTGGCAGCAATTGTGCATGCGCTGAAGATGAGGAGACATTACTTTATCGGGAGAAGGTTTATCCTGATGACAGACCATTGTGGTCTGAAGTACTTATTCGACCATCCAAGGTTGAATGCTAGACAGGGCGGGTGGATGGCGTTGATCAGCGACTTTGATTTTGAAATCAAACACATTAAAGGGAAGGAAAACAAAGTGGCAGATGCACTCAGCCAAAGTGTACAAGTTGTACACCTAGCAACAAGAAGTATGGGAGAGTCTAACACCAAGCAGAGGATTTAAACCCTCTTGTAGGATTATGAGTTCTTCAATCAATTGAAAAAAGGGTTACAACAGGAACCCCAGGAACCCAGGGAGAAGAAATATGAAGGATATCATCCTGAGGTTGATAATCTGTTGTTATATAACAACCGATTGTATGTGCCTAATTCAGCAGATTTGAGACGTTTGATTTTGGATGAGCTTCATAGAAGACCCTATGTAGGTCACCATGGTTATCAAAAGATGGTAACAGCAATAAAGCGGTTGTATTGTTGGCCTAGAATGAAGCAGGACATCGTCGAGTACATTGCTAAATGTCTAGAGTGCCAACAAGTAAAATTTGAGCACATGCATCCTACAAGTCTATTGCGGTCGCTTCCTATTCTAGAGTGGAAATGGGAAACGATTTCCATGGATTTTAGTATTGGTTTTCCAAAAACAATCAAGCAGAATGATGTGATCATGGTTGTGGTAGATAAGTTGAGCAAGCCAGCTCACTTTACCCCTATCAAATCTACTTTCAAAGTTGTAGACGTTGTCAACATTTGTATGGATGAAATTTTCATATTGCATGGTTTACTCAAGACCATAATCTCGGACAGAGATGCCAAATTTACTTCAAGTTTTGGAAAAACTTTTTTGCATGCTTGGGAACGCAGTTGGTGTTTAGCACGGCCTACCATCCTCAAACAAATGGTTAGACCGAAAGTGTAAACAGAGTGCTAGAAGACATGTTGAGGATGCATGTTATGCATTATCCCAAGCAATGGAAAGAGTATTTACCCCTGGTAGAGTTCACATACAACAACGGCTATCAGGGATTGTTGAAGATGAGCCTGTTTGAGGCTTTGTATGACAGGAAGTGTAGAGTTCCAATCAGTAGGGACGGCCCAGTGGATAGAATCACACTTGAATTAGAATTGTTGAGAGAGATGGAACACGCAATAGTTAAAATAAGGCATAATCTGAAGGTAGATCAAGACGGACAAAAGAGTTATGCAGACAACAAGAGGACCCACAAAGAGTTCAAGGTGGGATATCATGTGTATCTCCGAGTGAAACCAAAGAGTTCCCTAAGAATGGGAATGTGTGTTAAATTGGCACCCCGCTATTATGGACCATTCGAAATCCTCGAAAGAGTGGGGCCAGTAGCATACAGACTTGCTTTACCACCTATTGTTAGAGCTCATAATGTATTCCATGTATCATTATTAAAGAAATATGTTCATGACTCTAATCATGTAATTGATTGGACTGTGATACAGGTGGAACCAGGTGGAACCTTAATGCATCATGGATAGGAGAGAAACAATGCTCCGGAATCGAGCCATCGTGCAGGTCAAGGTGCAATGGAATCATCACTTTAGATCATATGTGGCTACATGGGAGTTGGAAGATGCCATGAGATTATCATACCCATTTTTGTTTTTTGTATAATTGTTTATACATGGTGTTTTAAAACACCAAGGACAGTGTTTCTTTAAGGGGGAGGGGAATGTAACACCTTGTTTTCCCCCATAACTGTAATTATACCTAAGACTTCAAATGATTATGTTTATGAAGCTTGTAATCATGTTTTGATTAATGAAAGACACCATACAATTGACTGAGAGGGAAAATCCTTGAAATTATTGGCCATGAAACACAAGTGGGAATTGATGAAGTGGATTGGTGAGGTAGAGCTGAGATGTTTTAGTTAAGAAAACATGAAACTTGTTTAAAAAGATAGCTTATGCTTGCAAGGCATAAACACACATACCCAGGCCTATATAGAGCCCATGAACGGTTATGAGGAACCAGATTGGTGGTTGAGGCAGTTATTAACTGCTAACAGTTTGGTCTTTTGAAGAAGGCAAGGGTCGGTTGAAGTAACCTGACATCGAGGAAACCACGGACTTTCCCCTTTAGAATAGGAACTGCAGGCTACAGATTGCATATGCGGGGATCCTGAGATGAATGGAGGAAGAAGAGGCCAAAGGTGGAAAAACACCACCAGATAACCAACAAAAGAGAGAGACAATGGGAAGGCAAACAGGGCATGCACACAGAGAACAAAGAGAGCACACAGAGAATAGGGACGTTCTTTAGTGCAGAATCAAAGAAGAGAAGAAAATGGAGAGCTTTCCTTGAAGAAAATAGGAAGTTTTCCCAATTTTATGATGATCACCCTGAAACAGAGAAGACTCGGATCCTGACTAGAGCAAAAGAGGGCTACAGCTTGGTACTTATTAGACAGAATTTGAAACCGACACTAGTAAGGGGAGGTCATCGAGGGACTGTACAACAAAGAAAGGACTCCCTTGTGTAAATTAAATCCAGTTGATAAACTACCTAATAAACCTATAGAGACCCTGAGCTCAGTGGGAAGGGGGCAACTTAGGTTGTTGTCAGCGGAGGAAGGAGAGTAACCTTTCTGGATCATCCTAAGCTTGGAAACTAGTTGAATCATTCCCCCTGTGATATCATGGCTTGGCACGAGGGTGGCGTATTGTAGTAAGGTACTCTATAGTAAGGTACTCTATAGTAAGGCCTAAGGTTGGAAGGAAAGGCGTCCTCTCTTAGTCAATTGGTGTGGGTTGTTTCCCTGATCAGATAAGTGTTTAACTTGATCTATCTAATTGTACATGAATGATGTAACTATGTATTTGTCTGGTTTAAATGGGAAATGTGAATGCTAATAATCAATGAATTGAAATCCTGAGTAAATGGGATATGCTTATTGTTGTCATGGTTTAACCTGTTAAATTATGAAAATGAACAAGTATGGACAGTCTGTGTTCCTAAGGATCTTACAGCTTTAAGAGGAAAGTTTGCAGGATATGGACAAAATCCTCATCTGGAAGATGATGAAAGTGTCTTGGTGTCGAGGAAGTCCATGTGTAGGTTGAGATATCCCAAACTCAGAGGAGTTACCTGAGTTAAGTGGAAATATTGCAAGATATGCAAGAATCTATCTCTCGACGAAGTTAGGAAGTCATCGACGGTCTCAGAGCGGTTCACTGACTCCTAGAGACTTGGTCAAATCCTTAACTAGTCGAATCATTAACTAGTGGAAAACCTTGTGTTAGAGTCGAGAGAGTCTACGATCGTCGATTCGACAAGATAAGTAGATCTCAACCCTTCGTCGGGGAAGGCATCGTCGTTGGGAGCAATCGAGAGCCTGGACTTGCGTGAAGTTCGACGATGACGAAGACTGTGAGATGGGATGAGGACCGTTGATCTATTGGTGGTGACCTCGGCAATATGTGGATCGTTGGAACTAGTTACATCTTCATCAGGATATAGGAATTTGGCGAGGTTGGACGATGGTTCCAAATAACGTCGACAACGACGAAGGCCTTTAAAAATAAATGAGATTCATTGATCGGCATGTAGGCGAGAGTTGATCTCCGTCGTAGATCGTCGTAGATCCCGTTTAAGTGGGAAAAGGGGGCGAGGATGTCATGTCAATATGGCATGCTAGCTTGGCATCGAGCATGCCCCTGGGGGTGACAGGTGTCACTAGTCGAATGGTTGATGGGGCGGAAGTGGTCCCGAAAGGGTTAAAAACCCTTAGGTCATCGATTACAATCTAGACCATTAGATCTGGACGTGGCGAGATCTCAATCGTTCGTCGAAGGATGTCAAGGAGGGTTCAGAAGTGAGGATAGGAGCAGGTTCCAACGACGATAAGATATTAAGGCCGAACGACAGTCGTAGATCGATAGGTGGGTGAGATGACATCTCAGTCGTGGACTCGTTGTAGGACCCACGAGTTCTCCAAAGCAAAGAACTAGCGGGCCGGATTTTAATGATCATGCTAGTTGAGGGCACTGACGTAAACCGAGCCGTTGATAGTCGGAGCCCAAGAGTCGTCGGATTTGGGAATTAATCCCACTAGAGTGATCGTCGTCGAAGTAGAGTGGTTGGGGTGAGTGATATCTCGTGGGAGATAAACCCCGACAACGGCGAAGAAAGGTTTCACGAAGTCAAAAACTTAGAGAGGTGAGTTAGGGGACAGGTTCCACATCGATGCCACGTTAATGCCACATCATAAGGCACCAGTGATAGGAATCCATGTAGAAGTAAGGTGGATTTTGACAATGAGGGCTTGGAAACTTCGGGAGGTTGTAACTTTATATTTGGAGATCGAAATTAGGTGCGGTCACAATCATTGGAGAGATTTCGGTGAGCAGAAACCATCTATAGATCGTAGATATTTTAACATCCCACCAGCCTAAGACAGGCTCAGGGGGTCGGGTGTGCTACATATTCATTTTGGACTACAATCATAGAACTTATCCAATGCTTCATCTTCCAAGGAATACACAAACATTTTCCGTTGAGAAGTGTAACTCAGAAGGTCTTCTCTAAGTGTGGCGTCCTAGCATGGGTAGAGGACAATGAAACTTAGCCAAGTTGAATAATTAATCTTCTTCCTAAAGTTTTGACTTAGGAAAAGTATAGTTGATGTGTTATATTCTTTTGTTGACTTAATAAGCACCTTTTCTAAGATTTAAGTGAAAAAATAATTTAAGTTGTGGTCTTTTAATCTTGACCATCCATCTCATCGAATGAGTGAGGGTTAATCTTGGCCCTCAATCATTTTAGAGATGGGGTTTTCGCTTGATCATGCAGAGATAAAGAGAACGACTTGGTAGAGGGGTGCATCACTTGTGCATTGAGCATTGAGAGTGAGAGCGATCTAGAGGAAATCACTTGAGGGTTTGGTGGACAGGTTTGTAGAGGAGACAGAGGAGATTTCTGCATAGGATCGACCTTCTTCCTTGACTTTTAGTAGAGGCCAATTTTCATATCTAAAGGGGAGTCGTACTAGGTGACGCAAATCTCACGCAGAGGACCGTACGGGTGATGTGGTATCATTTCCCCTTCCTTTTGACCTCAATAGAGAGAGGGCGTATTAGTCTAAGGGGGGGCTCCTCGTAGGCTATAGCCCCAAAGAAAGGGAGTCATGGGCTTGAATAAAGCCACCCAGGGAGGCAACGTTTGATATTTAAAATGACATTAGGTAAAAAAAAAGGATAAAAAGGGGGTAAAGTGACTTTATGTCACCAAACTTAAAGAACAAGTCACCTAAAGTGCCAAGTGGCAAAAAGAGAGAAGGGGACAAGCAAAGGACAAAAAGTATACAAGGAGGAGGGGAGACACATTCCTCATCATCTGATTTTGGATTCAAGCATCTTGTTTATGCCTTTAGAGGTTGTTGCCTTAGGGTTTTGAAGGGTTTGGTTAAACCCTTGAGTTTTGTTGGGGTTCGGTGGTGCCTTGTGCTCACCCTATCTCAACCTGGGTTTATTCTACCATTCATCTGCACTAGAATTATATTTACTTGGATAGTGTATTGTTGTGGAAAGTTATGGGATCTTTCTTGAGGGCGATCTACTCATTTGTAGGGGCAAAGCTTGGAAGTCTACCCAAGAAGGTCGATCTCAATCATACTTGGAACAATGACATTGCAGTCGGTTTAAGGAGGGTTTTGTAGTTCATTAGGGGCTGATTTACATCATTATAGGCCGAAGGTTGGAGGTGACAACAACAGCTAGGTTATTGGAGGGTTCTACCCTCATTTCTCCAATTGTTTGAGGAAGCTGCAGAGGTTATTGGTTGGTTTTTAAGGGTTTAGGGAGGTCCTATCCCACCCTCAACTCCATTTTTTATCTACTTAGGTGTCGTGGAGGAGTTGGAGGGAGGATCGATCCCCTCATTCTTGTAGGTCGTGGGACTACAAGAAGGCAAAGGCAGCTTGACAGGGTGGATTAGGAGGGAGCAAGGGGAGGATGGGTACCTAATTGCAGATTCAAGGACCAAAGAAGGGTTAGCCGACAACAAATAGGGAATTTGTAGCAGATTTGTAGTCAAGAATTGGCATCTACCCTAAGTTTCATTATCTAGTTTTCTGAGTGGTTTAGGAGATGGAGTATTGTTGTTGTTGCAATCATTAGGGTTACTACAGTTGCTCTTGTGTGCATTTTGTTGTTGTTGTTGCAGCGCTTAGAGTTGGATGTTTTAGAGGTATTTTGCAATTGCCTTGCATCCCTTAGGATCTATGTGTGTAGCGCTATCTCAGCAGTATTATTTTGTAGTACTACTACAGCCGTTGGGGAATTTTGGAATGCCATAATGTTGGGGTACAAGCCATAATAAAGTTGTCATAATTGTCTTTGAAAATTTCTATGTCATTGCATGCATCTCTGTGGCAATATCAATGTCTATGAGATATACGCAAGAGTATAGTATATGAGTTGTATTGTTATCCATTTGTATGTGAACTGAGAAATACAAAATTATTAATTGCTCCTAGTGGACAGTAAAAACTGTTGCGGTTGTCGAAGGAACGCTACAATTATAAAGTACTTAAATATACACCAACAGAACAAGAGAATTTGCCCTAAAACCATAATTTTTCCCTAGGGACATTACACGTAGAGGCTCACGACAGAGTTTTGTTGAGTCGTTTGGCTTGTTGGGGTTTGGAGAAGGGTCGTACTATTGTTTGGAAGCATTACATTGGGGTTTCTCCTCAGTATTTGGCTAGGATGATTTTATCTGTAAGAGATCTCTATATTTTCTACTACAGTGATAAAATCCACAAATCTGAAGAACTAGTTTTCCCACATTGGATTTTTTCAAGGGTTACTTTACCCAAAAATATTGGTGTTCTCGTGTGATGTGATTGTTGTTATCTTCTTCATAGTAGATCAGATTTATTTCTGCTATGCATTGTTTAGTTTTGTGAAGAAACCTAGTTGTAACATGAGAGACAATTTCATAAAATAATTTCTTTCTGCTAAGTAAATTTTTGAGTGATATATTGTGAAGAATTTTGGTTCATATTGTTGGGTTTTAGCGGATTCACATGGTATCAGAGCTAGATTGTTGAAGTAACAGCATCAAAGTGTTGATTACAGAAGATCGATTTCAGATCTAAGCACAGGATCAATTTGTGAGACAGCATAGGGTTTGGACAAAGACACTTTCAGAAATGCCCATGACTTTGAGAGTTGAGGATAGACTTCAAGGTGCTCATAACTTCCCCACCTCAAAAGAGAGGGTTACCAAAACTTGGATGTCAATGATGTCCTTGAACATGTTGATGATAAGACAACAGCTCCTATAGATGCAGCTTTATCGGGGGCCTGGAAGAAGGGTGAAGCGAAGGTTATGAGCATAATCCTTGATGGGGTAAAGGATCACATAATCCCACACCTCTCAGGGAAAACCTTTGTTAAGGGCATGTGGGCAGCCTTGGGTAGCCTTTGTCAGAGTAAGAATGAAAAAAGAATTATTGTGCTTCAAGAAATGTCGTGAGGTACCAAGATGGCCAAAGGTGAAGGTGTGATTCCTTACCTCACTCATCTTACACAGATGAGGGATGAGCTTGGAGTAGATAGCTCAAAGAGGATTCTAAGTTAGTACGTGTAGCCCTAAATGGATTTTCAAAGCCATGGGACTCATTTGTGTGTGGGATTGTATCTCGGGAGAAGCTCCCTGACTGGCAGCGTTTATGGGATGATTTGTGCAAGAGGAGATTCGCCTTGGTCGGAGGAGTGGATCATCTACAACATCTCAGGTTGTAGATGAGGAGGCTTTGGCTCTTGCAAGCAAAGGCAAGGGAAAGTCTAAAAAGAAGGGCTCTAGGAGTGGAGCAGGTGGAAAGAAGAAGAACATTGACTTCTTTAAAGTCAAGTGTTTTAAGTGTCATATGTTTGGGCATTTTTCCTCACAATGTCGGGAAAAGAAAAAGAGTAAACCACAAATGGAAGCCTCTGCGGGAGTAGAGGAGTCTGTGAAAGCTTTGAGGATGATTTTTGTCTTACTGCATGTATGTCGAGCTCATCTGTCACAAATGTTTGGTATGTGGATAGTGGCACCTCTTGTCATATGATTGGGCACAAGGAATTCTTCAGTAGCTTGCAGAAGGGGGCATGAATCTTCATATTGAGCTTGGAGATGATGTGCACTATAAGGCACAAGGTATGGGCATCGTGTCATTTCATAGGGAGTCGGGTAAACCACTTTGTTTTGTTGACGTATTGTATGTTCCTAGTCTTACCAAGAACCTCATTTCAGTTTCGACTCCAAAGAATAAAGGATTTGAGGTGACCTTTCGTGGAGGAAAGATATACATTAGACCAAAGGGGTCTACAGCCAAGATGGACAATGTGATTGGGATTCGTAGTGAGAAAGTGTACAGATTACATTTTGAGCCAGCAAAAGCATTAGTCAGCAGCAGCACAGATTTGGGAGAGTTATGGCACAGACGAATGGCACATTTGCATTTTGGTGCGTTGGGTCATTTGAGACAGGCAGTTACAGGGATACATAAGGTTGTAGCAAAGAAGCATGACCCTTGTAAGGGTTGCACATTGGAAAAGTATGCCCGCAAGGCATTTCCATCTAGTTAGCATAAGTCTAAGGGGATCTTGGATCTAATCCATTCGGATGTATGTGGTCCTATGAGTGTGTACTCAATTAGTGGCTTCAGCTACTACATGATCTTTATTAATGAATACTCCAGGAAGACCTGGATATATTTCCTTAAGACCAAGGATGAGGTGTTTGATAGGTTCGGGGAGTTCGGAGCTCTAGTGGAGAATCAGTCTGGTAGGAGGATCTGAGTACTTAGATCGGATAATGGGGGTGAGTACACCTCTAATGAGTTCGATGAATATTGTGTTGTTGAGGGTATTAAGAAGGAGCTCATGATTCCTTATAACCCACAACAAAATGGAGTGGCAGAACACAAGAACATGACTATAGTGGGTGCAATACACGCGATGATACATGATCAAGGGTTACTGATGTTTCTATGGGCAAAGGCCTGTTGCATAGCTATATACATTCAGAACAGGAGTCCCCAGAATGTGTTGGGGAAATTGACACCCGAGGAGGTTTATGCCAAATGAGAGTGTTTGTTATTCAGGAACAGGGCGTCATTCTTTCTTGGAGTCGCCAAATGAAAATAAGATCTTTAAAGAAATTCCCTCATCAAATAATTGTACGCAATCTACTGAATCTCAAGAACTAGACATTGTCACTGACAACAACGCCAATTTGTTACCTCCTAGACCTGCACTCAAAGATATTCAAGTCCCTAAACAAAGTGAAACTCTAGAAGCACTTGAGAGAGTTGCCCACTATCACCACAACAACTCTAACAAAGTTACCAATTTGTTATCATTTTTTATAGGTCATATTTAGTGGTTGTTTTTATCTCGTTTCAAAAAGTGGCACTACCAGCAGCACCCAATTTTTTTGGGGGGTGGGGGGTTAAAATTGTACTCTGTTTGAAATCACAACCTTGATAACCGATACCATTGCAGAAAATTGACCTTCAAATCGAAAATCAATGCTTTCAGTAGCATCAATTTTATTTTTGAGTTAAAATTACGTCTTAATTGAAACCATGGTCTTAACAATTGGTACCATCACAAACAAAAAAATTAAAATCAAAGTGATATTACTTGAAAAGATATTTATTAATTAATTTTTTTATTTATATTAAAAATTAAATATTTGTCTTCGTGGGCAGAATCGACAACTAAGGCAGGCTTGTACTCACATGATATGGGGTCATTCAGACCGCTACCACTATAACCTCCAGGTCCACCGCACACCCCCAAGCATGGCACACTAAAAATTAAATAAATTGAAAACACTCTTTAAAAAAAAAAAAAAAATGAAAAAATAGCACATTTAAAAAAAAACACAATTTTTATAGAAAAAATGAAAAACAAAATAAAACTTCACAAAAAATTATTTTAAAAAAAAACAAACCCTAAAGGCCATGAAACAATCAGAAATAAGAATTATAATCCAAATGTTTTTTCTATTCAATGCTATGTTTATATAATCAGTGATTGATCTTGATTAGAATTTGTACTACGCACTGATGTTGATGTTGGAAGGATAAGCATGGGCACCACATGTAGTGCAGATGCCCTTCTAGGTCACCTCCATTTCTAAAAATGATTTTACGCTGAAGGCTGAAACAATCAGAAATAAGAATTCTAATCCCTATATTTAAGGAATGTTTTTCTATTCAATGATAAGTTCATATGATCAGTGATCAGTGCTTGATGTTGATTAGAACTTGTAGTAAGCATTTATGTTGATTAGAAGGATGAGAATGGGGGCCACATGTAGTGCAGGATAACATTTTGTATTACTGACCTGTTAAGTTCATGTTATGACTTAAAAGGAGCACCATCTAGGTCCGTGCATCTTGAGTATGGACTAATGGTCATCTAAGGTAAGTTGCCGCATGAAGATTTGGCTGCGTGGTGGTGAGCCTTGCTCTATCAAACCAGATTGTGCAATCCAATCTTCATGCTCAATGAAATTTCTAAAAATGTCTGAATTTCTTCCATGCGTTTATGCATTTGAAAGAGAAAGGGAGAGACAGAGAGTACTTTTTAGCTGGTTATAAAACAGGCAACCAGAGAAGATCACAGTGAATTCAAACAGCTAATTTGACTAGAAATATTTATACAAAGTAGCACTGTTTTCCCGTAGGTATCTAACAAGGTACAACCAATATATGCCCGTGCTTAGCATGAGAAAAAATCATGAAAAATCAACAAGTAATCAGTGTCAAGTTTCACCACACTGAAAGACGATCAATCCCAATCAGCATCAAAAAACCCAGCATCCTTCATCTCAGAATAGTATACATCTTCCAAGTGTAAATCTTCCTCCTGAAACACAGATTTCCAATATAAATTCAATTTTTTTCACAAATTAGACAAAAGAGAGTTGAAAAGCTTTCTCCAAGTGTCTAGATCAGTAAAATACTTACCTGGAAAAAATCTGCAAGAAAAGTTACATATACAAAAGGAGGATAAAATGCATGGTAACAGATATTTGTAAGCCCGTAGATCCTGCAGGTAATAAAATAGAAATAAATATTTCGATTATTAAGATCTTTTGATATCCATAAAGGAAACTGCTATAACTTTACCAAGTACAAAATAATAGGACAGATATGGAGCACTTCAATAGAAAATAAGGTAGACCATTGAATCTCAGAATAACCAAATTTTACACACCAGTAGCCAATGCCAACCCCAGATGCCAGTAAGCCACAGCCAAGTGCAGATATGGTATTCAACAAAAACAGTGCACAGATGTAATTGTAAAATGCCGGTCTTGCTGTATCAAAACAAATACAAACTTGTTAAGCATAAATTCCACGGAATTTTGAGTTTAGAATTATACTGAGACAGAAGGGTGTGTGCAGTGCATGTCATATCAACAGCTCATCAATAAGATAGGACAGAGGAGGATAGAATAGTGAATCATCGAGAGATAAATTAAACACTCGACAATGGCAATCACATAAATAGCAGCAAGGACATGTCCAAAGGAAGTTCAAGGGCTGAACACCAGAATGATAGTATCATGTCAGCACTCTGTTGATGCCTCAAGATTTTGAGGTCCCTTTATATCCTAGGTAGCACTGCCTTCATACATAAAATTAGAGTTGGAGAGAAATGCTGAGTCCATCTATTTTAAGCACAGTTACCAAGTCCGAATTTGAATTTGGATTCAGAAACTTTATGGTACAGTACGGTTTGGAAAAAAATGGACGGAAAAAGTTCGGGAATATACATCTCACCAAATAAAACACAATTTTTTCAAAATTTGCTAAACCAGTAAGTGCTGCCAAGCGGAAGACTCTAATTGTTGAACAAATGTAGTCTTGTGAGCTACAATATCACACATTCACATCAGACATGACATGAATAAGCTAAATGTTGAGAGTCCAGACAAATTGAATTTTAGAAGATGAGGCTAAACCATTAGAAAAATGTTTTTAAGTTTAAATATATATATTGATCCGAAATGGATCCAAAATTACCTCTCCTCCAATTAAAGGCCGAGTGCTTTGTTCTTTTAAAAGGTTGAATCCAACATTTCAAAGAAGCCAATGAAGGCCAAAGGCCTCATCTTGGCCCCGCAAGAAGATGAATCGACCAACTATGGAAGGAGATCGAATGGCATTCCAAGGAATGCCTCTTTAAGGAAGATACACCTTACTTGTTGGGGCCCGGGAGATCATAAGATTAGATGCCAAGGGCAAATCGCTCCAACACAGAAATGGATCCCAGAATGAAGGACGGAGCAGAATGTCCCAGAGCCTAAGCGAATGGTTTCAGTTTGGAAGGATTGCGGAGATAGCAGCAAAGATAGAGGTTGGTCCTACAAGCCGAAATGGGCGAAGAACTGATATTGCTTGCCCATGGTCAGGAAGACAAGCTTGGATTGCTGCAAACTGTCTCGAAGGTTGCAAAAGGAGAGAGAACAGTCAGGAATGAATGTAGCCCCCTTGCATGTATTCCTCTTCTATTTAAAAGAGACAAGCAGTCATTATTTGCTGGTTTTCCCATTTGGTTTCCCATTTGGTAATCTCTGTTGTTCATGATGTTTTAATTGCTGTGTGAATGTTATTCTCTGTATGCGTGTTTCTGGTGGGAATTATTCCCAACATCCACAACATTAAAATCGATTCCAGAGTATGGCCGGCTAGCATCTGCAGCCCAATCTTTCAATTTGTCTGTTTGCTAGTTTAATTTAATTGATTAGCTACAGCACTACTACAAATTTGTTGGATCACTGGTTGGTTTCCTAAGCCAATTAGCTGTTAGAATGATCACTGGTGTGATGAATTGATGTGTAAACCACATGCTACAGCACATTATGGCATTAGCACAACCAATCAATCATCCACAGCATTAATTTCTGATCAACTGAATTGATGGGTGGTATCCACAGCCCCATCATCTAATTGCTTCATCGCTGGGTTCATTTAATTGCTTGTACGTTGTGTGGAACATTTTCTACAGCCAGAAATTGCATTGTATGTCCTGTACAAAGCATAGGGGGACACCTACAGCGATTGCTGGTTTCTATTCTAGCCATATATAACCAACACACAGACAAGTAAAACGCTCTCCAGCTGTGCATTTTTCCTAACTACCTACAGCAGGTCATCTGGGCCTGTTCAAACCTCCCACGGCATTATGTGTGTTATGTTTCTTACCTACATCCATTTACTTATCCATCTGTGGATGTATGTTAAATATCTCTTGTGAGTTGTGTGGAACATTTTCTACAGCCAGATATTGCATTGTATGCCCTGTACAAAACATAGGGGAACACCTACAGCGGTTTCTGGTTTCTGTTCTAGCCATATATATAACCAACACGCAGACAAGTAAAATGCTCTCCAGCTGTGCATTTTGCCTAACTACCTACAGCCGGTCATCTTGGCCTGTTCAAACCTCCCACAGCATTATGTGAGTTATGTTTCTTACCTACAGCTATTTACTTATCCATATGTGGATATATTTTAACATCTCATGGTGACAGTAATAGCTGTGACATGAACAAGTGCTTGCATCTTGCTTGTAGCTGGAATAGATATCTGATGACCATAGAGTGCATTTGTTTATTTGGCATGGTAAATTACTTGATTTTATAAAAGAATGGGCAGATTAGTTGAGTGTTGGGTTTGAACTCATAGTATAAACAGAGAGTATTGTTTGGTTGGCCTAATACACAAGAGAGTGGGCTGGCTCCATTGTTGAGCATTGGCCTTGGCACCATAAGCAAGTATTAGCATACTTGTATTAGCATCCCTTGAACCTACATACTTGTATCAGCATCAAGTATGTAGGTTCAAGTGATGTTACTCCATACTTGAACCTACATACTTGTATTAGCATCAAGTATGTAGGTTCAAGTGATGTTACTCAATACTTGAACCTACATACTTGTATTAGCATCCCTGACTTAGATCTGTGTTCTTTCTCTTGGGCTAAGTACCATATAAATTCTAGAATCTGTGTTCTTTCTCTATTACTCCATTAGTTCTTACCACCATTATAAGTCTTGCCCCAACTCCAGCATAGCATCTTGTTTCTTCCCATTCCTCATTCTCCTCTAACACTTGGTCCAATTTTTAAGGTTTCTTGTAAGTTCCCTATTCTCTGCTCTCCACCCTCACTTTCACTCCCATTCTTGATGAGACCCTTTGTTCCTTTTGCCTATATGGAGCCTACATGTTCTGATCTCCTCACATTTTCCCCCATGTACAGTTACAGATACAGAAAAATTTAAAATACATTTGAATACAATATGGCTGGGATACTGCATTTATTAAAGAATATAAAAATATATATTAAAACATTATATATATATAAACTTTCTCAAAAATATTTCGAACAAATGTGGATGGAGAGCACTTAAAGAATGAGACCAGCAACTAGGGTTTACCCTAGCCACTTCGTGTTCCATCTCCTAGCCAACAATCCCTCTAGAACTTGACCTACACGTTGAGGGAAGAACTGCCTCTCACAGAAGGCTTGAAAGTCGAGATATTAATACCTTCTCCCATCCTCATCATGACCACGCACACGAAGATCCACAAGGTGCAGTGAAAAGGAGAGTCCTCTAATCGAGACTCTCTTACAATGCAGAGATGAAGAAGGACCTAGAACTAGTTGCAGCCTTCAATCAGTTGGCAGCTTATGCCTCGAAAAGACTCACAATTCCCAGTAGCACTTCCCAGTTTGTTAAGAAACTAGAAAATATTCCCAAGTTGAGCCTCCCACTTTCGGACAAGGAGACAGCACTTTTGTATGCAGGCCATGTCATGATTGAAAAATTCATGGTACCCTGCCCAACCCTGAAATCCCTAGTCATGGATTCAATCCCAATGGGTCCCCCTCATGGAAGGAGGAATTCAATTGTATTTTTGCAGAAAAGGATATTTCAGAATTCATTTTCAGTTTAAAGAGGACCAAGATATAATCTTTCGTCAATGTATTTGGCTCATGGGCTCGATGGGACTGTGCCTCAATAGATGGTCCTTGGATTGTAATCCAGCAAAGGAGACTCTATCCTCAGTGTCAGTTTGAGTGAGAATCCTCCATCTCACCCTCAATGTTTGGAGCAAAAAAACCCTCAAGGCCATAGGGAACAAGATTGGGAAGTTGGTAGACATTGTTGAGTTGAAACCAAGGTTGTTCACCTATGCACACCTGTGTGAAAGTAAATCTCGAAGGACTCTTGAGCACAATCAAACTCCAAGTTAACAATTGGATCATGTTCAACCCTTATATTATGAACAATTTCCTTTCAAGGGCATTGGTTGCATGAATATGGGCACTTCAACCAGAACTGGCCAAGGAAAGTCGCCTCTGTCCCAAAGAAAGATGAAGGGTTTAAACTTTAAACCCATTCCCAAGCACAACTAGAGGGTTAAGATCCATTGAGATTTCATCGGGATGGTTCCATTACAGATACATCCAGACATCCACAATGATATGATCTTCTTTCAGGGTCAGTTTTATCAAATTACAAGAAACTGAGATTTTTAGCAATTTGCTTTTTTCCAAGAGCTAGAGTTCTGAGATCTACATGTCAAAGACGTTTACATATTCTTGGTCCTCACGACCTCATGATGTGAGCCTGTTTCATGGGACATGCAAGCAGTTTCACAACTGCTATTTTTAGCAATTTGCTTTTCAGGGCTTGCATGTTGTTTGTGAACACATTTGGATTCCCTGTAGAAAAGTGAGTTTAATGACACTGCTTTCGTCCACATGCGAGATGTTGCTATTTTTAGCAATGTCCAAATTGGGACTTGCTATATTTGGTAACACTCTCACTGATGTTACCTTCATTTTCAGTCTTTCCTGTCTTTTCTACTTTTTTGCTTTTTTGAAGTTAGACTACTTTTTGGGCATGTCTATATTTAGCAGTTGTCTATTCGGGGTAGGTACAGGTTGTGATGTCATGGTTCCAAGCATGCAATGGTGGGTGGTTTCCAAGTTCCAATGGGTGAAGAGTGATGAGTCAAGAGCAGCATTGAGGTGGTTGGTCCTAGTGTGACACAAGGCAACTTGTTGGAAGGTTTCCATTTGCATGAGGTTATAAAATTGATTTATGCCAAAACCCTAAAATTGCTTTCCAAAACCCTAATTCGAATTTGTTATATTTGGGTGTCAATCTTGCTTAGTTTGACTTTCCATAACCACAATTTGTTATATGTGAGATAAGCCTATAAGTTGATTTGACGCTCTTTGCATGTTAGGTGAAACCCTAATTCGCCTTGTATTTCACAATTGGTAATTTTCATAATCCTTCCAACCAAAAAGGCCTTTAAAGCAAGATTGTTTTTGCCAAGTTGTCAGGTAGAAAAGCTGGTTTTATTGCCTTTTTCTTAATTAGCAACTCTGCTCGTCTAAACAGCCTTAGATCCTAATTCGTACTGCCTTCACCAAACTCAGCATGAGAGACATCCTTGGAAACTTTATCCTTCAAAGGAAATTCGCTGGAGAATTTTTTATGGCATTTTATCGTGGAATATATCCTTCTCAGCAGGCATACGAGTTTTAGATAGCATGTCGATTGCAGGTACTGGTGTCAGTGCATTTACTACAGCTTTTGCAGCATGCAACTAGGTGAGTTGACTACTGTGTCATGCACTGAAGAGGGATATTTTTGGCAGTTTCTCTTTTATATTTGGAAAAATAGACAGATTGGTGGCATCAATAAGGATGAGCCTGTAGGATTATACATGCAGTTGAACTAATATATGAAGATACAGTGAATTGTGGAGATAAGCCTGCTGTTTGAAGATATAGTTGACAAGTTCCTGTGGGTAAAATAAATAAACAGCGAATTGATAAGTGAATAACAGCAGCAATATCAAGCATATTTCAGGGAACAATGCTAAAGTTAGCACAGGACAAGCAAATTCTGAGGGAGTTAATTTTGGGCAGTTATTGTAGTTGCCACACAGATACAGCGCTGGAAAGGCTTATTCTTAGCAGGTATCAGTTCCAGAATTGGTAACCAACAGTTGATGTATGAGTAATAGATGCAACTTGAAGCTTTTCCCCCATCAGTTAACACTTGGAAACAGCAATTAATCCATTTGTTTGCATGATACAACTGGCTGAAATACACTTTGTGGTTGTTCCTTATATTAGCAGTCACGGCCGGGATTACTTTAGAGATAGAAAGTATGCCATGCAAAAGTTGTCAAAAGATTAGCATGATTTTTCCTCTTTCCATAGACAGGGCGAATTGGTCCTAAGGGGTTTTGAGCCTCTATATATGCAGAGGGAGAAGACAGAGGAGGTTAGACAGTATTCTTTTCAGAGCAGATTGTAGCTGCAGAAGACCTTTCACTCTCCCACCTTCCAGACCTTCACACCACTACCACCACTGCTTGCAAGGAGACCTATGGCAGCCTGTCAATTGTCCTTCACTATGATGCAATAAACCTCTTGGAGTAACATTTGATTTGGTTCAATTATGATTTGTCTTCAGCTCCTTGAATTTATTGGTTGCTTGTTGGTTTAATAGTTTTGCAATGTTGTGGATAGTTAAAGTGCACTTACTTTGATTTATCTTCACCTAATGCACACATTCACCCCATCCATTTCTGTTTAGCTCATTGTTATAATCATTTTAAGGATTTGATCCCAACCACTATCAATTTATTTAAAATTTATCCTCGCTCTTACCTGTTTATCATCTTAAGAGTGAGTCTTTTGTGTGCTAATCATCTTAGATTTTGAGCAGACTTATTGTTTTGATGGCAGCATACACCCCCTGAGACTGGAAAAGCACTAGTCCGAACAGAGAGGCATCCAACCGTGACTAGGGTTGGTTTGCCTAAAATACCATGTAAATGTGTTGAACCTGCACAGAATAGATCTAGCTAGAAAATACCACACACATTTGCAGAGAGAAATTGAGAAAGAAGAAGCAATAGAGAAATAATGGAAGAATTCTCATTAACTGTTTTCCACACTCAAAGAGTGAATAATTTACAATAGATATAGGATACATGAGTAACTAATGAGCCATACTGGTGGTCTAGAGTGATCTGGACACACACCAGTAGTTACGGGAGTAAACTGCCACCTAGTCTAGTCTCTCAGACAGTTACGGGAGTGAACTGCCACCTAGTTGACTATCAAGTGAAATCCGCCTGTGCAGATTTGTGTGATAACAGGCACCACGACACAAAAGTGGAGCAAAGATTGACACCAACCAAAATCAGTTTGCCATCTTGGAGATCAAAACGAAGAAGAAGTCCCCAGCCAAGAAACAACGACGTACCCTCTACCTGAAGATTTGCCAATCCCCCCCCCCCCCAAATTGGATCAACATAGTCTCAATATACTTTGGAGCAACAATGGGCACGGGAAATTATGGCCAATCGTCCAAGGATCTAGACAGACCTGGAAGCTGCTTTGGAAAAGAGGGGAGAACCAGAGAACTGAAGGACAAAGAACAAAATCCAGCTTCTCCCCCTCCAGTCGAGTAGGTCCCTATTACTGCAAGTACCTCCTATTCAGGAGCTTTAACGAAATAGGCAACACCATCCTTCAACACCCCCCACTTACCCAGGGAAGAAAATCCATTGGGTAAGTGAGCTCAAACATAACAAGGGTGTGCCATGTGGGTGAATGAATACCCAACATAGATACAAATGAGAGAGCACGACTACGATGAGAAATTGAACACAACTAGAAGAGCTCAAAAACAACATGGGTGTGCATGTGTAAATACCTAACATAGATGCACTTGAGTTAGTGCACCTTAGAAGGAACCTCAAATACAAGATGAGAGTGGGTTTATAAATACCTAGCTCCTCAAAAAGACTAGCCATGGCCGGAATATAGAAGAGAGTCAGTTAATTGGGTCTAGCCTGAGTGGGTGAGAGGAGGATTGTTATCCTCCCCACCCAGGATCAATTCCGACAAGTGACATGTTGAGCTCTTAATGAGTATATTGTTGTATCAGCCTTAAGCCCTGAAGAATCTTATTTACCCTAGGTACCATCCTCGGAATGAGGGGAAGTACCTAATGGGTTTCCCCTAGATATGTATTTCATGAGAAAAAAATATATAAAAGAGAGTGGGTTTATGAATACCCAACTCAAATACAACTAGGAGTCATGCTGGCTGAAATTTAAGTGATAGTTGGTGTAAGGATATCCAACTCGAAAAAGCTCGACGATAGCCAAAATAAAGTGAGAGGGTTAATGAACACCTATCTCAACATAGGATTGGCCCTATGCATAGCATCCTCCCTAAAGATGGACAAGAGGCCAAGAAGAGACTTCCTCCCTTAATGTTGAATGAGAACCCTCAAAAGATAGAACCTTCCCAAAGCACCATGTTTCCACAATCTAGCTAAGGTGGCCTCTCGAGTCTCACTGGAAAAAAGAAAGAGCCATTGAAATATACTTGACAACTAAAGGGGCACAAAGGAACACAATCTATTGATGAGACTAAAGCCCACTAATAGATTATAGTACATCCAAGAGAGACCAAGATCACAATGGAAAGAAACAGGATTCATGTGAAACATTGAATGATCCTGCATACAGTATGCCCAATCATAGAGTGGGAAAAGAAGATCCACATAAACAAATTGATCTACTAAAAGAAATTGAGAATCATTGATAGAGTTATCAAGACTCAAGAGAGTGAAGTGGCATAGATATTGCAACCTATGAGTGAAAATTGCATCAAAGGTATTGAGAGGGGTCTCCTTTTACAAACAAGCGGCCATAGGCTTGTTACAGTCACTATGAATGACCGCCAAACGTTGAGGAGTAAGCCTCACATCAACCCTTAGAATGAAAAGGATGTCTCGAAATAAGGTGGAGTCAATACCATGAATATCATCTTTTGATTCCAGTACAACCAATCTTCAAAGTACACCACCATACGCAAGTCAAAGAAACAATCCATCCAGTCCAGCAAAAGGAAGTCTCCATGAAGACCTTAAGAAAATCCGTTGAAGCGGCCAAGAAGGGTTTGAAACCCTACAATACAAGTTGATCCAGAAACCCTACAATACAAGTTGATCCAAAAACCCTAGTTCTATATTAAGGCAATTGGCACTAGTCAATAGTCTCATAGATCAATTGAATAACCTTGAAAATTATGTCGCCAAGCAATCCTCTAGATCAAATATGGAAAGTGGACCCCCTAGGGGCTCTAAAGAAGAAATTCTAAACTCTCAATTCTGCAATGAAATGCCACTAGCAAAAGCCTCAGGAAAAAAACTTGAAAAACAAAAGACCACACTATACCAGCACAATTCCAAAAAAACAGTGAATTTTAGCAAAAATGGAGAGAAAGATAGGGTGTGATGTCGTAGAAGAACATCGATCTGCAAAAAGAAACCTTCAAATTCACTGGAAAAAACCAACAGACACCAAAAAGAGGAGGGATTTGGTAGTGAGGATAAAAAAAACCTTGAAAAAGCAATGTTGTCTTAAAACATAGCCAAAAAGCCCTAGTTTCAAACTAGAAATAGCCCTAAAAACTATTGTCGCTAAGAAAAAAAGAAACAAGGATGGTGATGCCCTAGAAAGGACACAAACCTGTAAAAAATCCTTAAATTTGTTGAAAAGACCCAAAAAATATCAAAGGAGGGCATTAGTGAGGAGAGATTAAAAAACCCTAGAAATCTATTACTGTCCCAAAAAGAGAGCTGAAAAACCCTAGTTTCATCCCTAAAACAGCACCAAAACAACACTGGATAGCGAAGGAAGAGTCTAGATTGGCTTTGAAACCATGTTGAAATAATAAAGATCATGGATCTACAATGAACACTTCAACAAGCCCTAATCTAGCATAAACCGTGAACAGAAATATCACATAAAGAGAAGTGAACCCATGAAGAAGAGGACAAGAGATACGATGCCCATAGGAAAAATAATCAATCACTAATGAATCCAAGATAATTATACAAAAGACTCATAAGGTGAGTATTTATACACAACTTATGAGGTGGGGTGCCTTCCCCCCATAAGGGGGTTATAAGCCCACATAAATGCCTAGGTCAACCTTAGCCACCAATAATAAAAAATAATGTTGAGTAGGACGATTGTTAATTTTTAAACCATAACCTAGTAATACAATAATAAGGGCACTTATCCATAATGTCAAGTAACCACAAGTGAAGATTACCAAGATTTCAATATTTATTTTGTTATGTAAATATTTTGTCAAGCAATACCCCTAATCAAAAAGACTCAATAAAGTACGGAAAACATCCTACCCCATTTGGGAATGGGAGGTAGCACCGAATTTGGTTGGACATTTGGCATTATAGCACCATCATTCAAAGAAAGCCACGACCATTTTTTGAAAACTACAAATAACCAATACTCTGAAAAAAAAAACATTATATATCTAATTTAAGTTTTAACATTCACCATAAAGATTTATGACTTAAAAAATTTAATTTTTAAACTTCAAAGATTTAAAAATTTAATACTTTAATGAGGTTGAGCTCAACCCCCATAATAAAACACTATTAACATCCCCTATAATAAGGGCAACTTTTTATTCGATTGGGGGGATACAACTGGGGATCCATGCCAATAGTATTCGGTATGTATCTCACGTGTATCCACGACAACTGGCACAGATATGTATCCAAGTTGTATCAACCCCATATCAAAGTCATATCAATCCCATATATATACTGGATACAACATATCAAGGGGGACCTGGACATACCCAATGACTCAACTCTCAATGCTCAATTGAAGATTAGTGAAAAAATAATAATGGAGAAGCCAAGGTCGAGGTAGTAGCACAAGAGATCATGAAACATGTGATGAACTAGCTTCAACAAGAAGATGTGTACTCTCAATGCCAATGGAGAGAGAATGCTAGGTTAAGGTAGTAGTGGAAAGTATCAAGTGACATGAGAAGGAAGCAACTTCATGGGGTTATCCAAATGTGAAGAGGGTTTTGAAGATGTATGCCTTTTACAAACTTGACAAAGTGTTTCCATCTTAGCAAAAGAAATTAGTGATGATGCAGGGCAATCCTTGCAAGCATAGGAAAGGATTTTCACACCATCTATGGCATTATGGATGATTTCCTATGAAATGTTATCCCCGGTTTAGGGATAACTAAGGAGATTATGTCTCGAGGCCCACAGGTCCTAGAAATGGAGTACCAAGAGCCAGATCGACTTGAGCATGGCCCTGGAGGGCCCATCTTTTTTTTTCTTCAGTGCCTCCACCTTGTCAACAGCAACAGCATCCATCACCTCAGCCTAGTCCTGTAGCAGAAATGGATCTTGCTCCATGAGGTAATGAGTCCGGGTATCATGGTATGTGTCACTCTGATCCTCAAAACCTTTGAATATGTGCATTTGATTCTTTTTGTTTCTAACGGGTGCTTAGATCTTATGCCTATTCACTTGACCATATCTAGGGGGAATGATAGGATGCCCTAGTAAGCTTGTGCCCATAGGTTTTGAGTTGCCACTGGGGGGATTCATGAGAAGCCATTGCCCGCTCCCATCATACTTCCCACTTTCCATCTTTCTCCCGCTCATCCATCCCGTTACATTGGTCAGGGCATTAGGTTAGCCAAACATTTAAGGGTTGTACCTTACCTTGTGGGAAGAAAGGGCTAAAGGCCTAGAGGGTAAAAGCAGCTGGCAAAAGATAAAAGCCTAAAAATAAAACCTCAATATGCTTCACCCAGGGATCCCCGAGAAAGCAATAAAAGCTTCTCAGGAAGAAACAGAGGGACCCATAAGAAATAAAACAAGACCTGGTTAGGGGATAGGGGGTCTCATCACGAGCCAGCCTATTAAGTCCATGGGCACGGGCATCTAGCAGTATGACACTACTAGCAGTTGGTCACCACACCAGGGTAGTTGCTCTTGGTGGCATAGCCAAGAGAAAGGGGGTCTCATCATGAGCCAACCTTCTCATTTCCGTGAAATGCTTGTGGGTAACATTGCCACCACTGGTCACCACGCCAGGGCAGTGTCCCCTGACTAGCTTACCCATGAAAAATAATAAAACAAGACCTGGTTAGAGGATAGGGGGTCTCATCACGAGCCAATCTATTAGGTCCATGGGCATCTAGCGGTATGACACTACTAGCAGTTGGTCACCACGCCAGGGTAGTGGCTCTTGGTGGCATAGCCAAGAGAAAGGGGGTCTCATCACGAGCCAGCCTTCTCATTTTCGTGAAATGCTTGTGGGTAACATTGCCACCACTAGTCACCACGCCAGGGCAGTGTCCCCCGACTAGCTTCTTGAAAGAAAAAGCAATAAGAATAAAGATAAAAAGGCATGAATGGGCTTGGAAACATTTGCATCCATGACAGGTGCAGCTCACCCTCTACAGAGGCACCCACAAGTAAGCCATGCATTTCCCTGTTATCACTGCACCCCTTGCCCAGGCATCCCTTATCCATTTCATCCACTCACATGGCTTGGATATGATCTCTCCCGGAAACACCCCACATCCAGTGAGCGTTAGCCCAATAGGACGCCCTGTCACTTCCTCCAAACTTGGCTTGCAAATTAGTATAATGTCTTTGAGCACTTGACTGAGTAAAGGGGGTTTTATGCACATGTTTAATAAGATTGATGATTAGATGTGATTGACATTGCTATAATCCCTGTGACTTATGAGCCCATGGAGGGCGTATCTGTTGATGTGCAGGACCATACCCCACAGACAAGTACACATGGGGAGATGATTAGTTCGGACCTCCATGGGGCTGAAGCCTGAAATCCCATCAGATGGATGTTGAGAGACAAATCAGAGGTTTTGCACCAGAGAAGAAGAGGACGCTCCACCAGAGGCAGCTTAGCAGACCTGTACCCAGGGGGGTTGTGCCCTTTCCACCAGGACATTGGCCTTGGAAGGCCCATGACGTCACCCAGGACACCCATGATGTCATC
>ML778743.1:218126-228438 GCA_009831015.1 Picea engelmannii
TCCCTTACTTGAATGGTTATGGTCTTTTTACTTGCATTTTGTTAATGAAATTTGTTGGAATAAACCCTAGGAAATAAGCACATGTTGGTGTCCTTATTTTAATTCCCTGCTAAGATTGTGCCAAGGAGTTTTTACCTATTGAAGACATTGTTAGGGCCTTGCCATTGCATCACCCTACCTTTGCTCTTCAATCCTAGTCGTTTTTATCTTGTCATTGAGCTAAAGGAGGAAAACGCACTAAGGTCTAGGGTTACTACACCTTAGTGAGCCGTTTTTCCCTAGGGTTTGATGGTTGAAGCCTTGGCTCTACAACACTTCACTATCAAAACCTCTTGTCTTTAGCCCTAGTATTATCATTTATTTCCTTCAACTTTTGCCACTATTTTGACTCCATTTGCCCTATGAATGCACTAGTCTAAGACCTTTTACTTTAGTGTTTTTTATCACAGCTTCCAATACCTTTGAACAACTACTAATCCTTTCTAACCCTAACCTACTAACCCTATTGCTGCCATTATTCACTTGTGTTATAGTCATATCCTTGCAGCATTTAATACATCTTTAAAGCAATTGAATGATTGACTAATGCATAATAGTCTTTGCTTTTAATGAATGTTGATATTGTGACATTGATGATAAATCGTTATTGCTCATTGTGAAGCTTCTTTAGCATTTATTGTGAAGTGACGTATTGTGATTATTGCTATTGTACATCATTTGATTTGCTTCATCAATATTATTGGTAAATTGCTTTATATCAGAAAGTCCTTGATTATAAGTACTAACCAGCAAGTGATCTTGCAAATATATAGCTTTCTTGTTGCTTTGTTCCAAGTACACTTCTGGTTGTTATTCTCTTTATTGGCTGATTAGCCGGACTTTCTGATCGGTCGTGACTTGTGAGGGGGAAACTTATATCTTAGCCTTTACCCTTGCCTTCTCAAAACCCCAGGTCACCAGGGACATCTCCCCTGGGCCTACCACCCTAAATAGAAAGAGATACCCTATTGAGGTGACAATGATAGGGTAGTCTCTTATTGCGTCAGTTTGTCTTCTTTACCTTTCTTTTATCCTTCAAAGTACAAACTGTGCGATTACATGAAACACATTAAAGACGGGAGTAGATATCTGATATATTACGAGGGAGGACCACAACTACAACATATAAAAGAACTCGAGAATCTTCATGTGTATTGCAATACTTACCCTGAATCTTTGTTAGTTTAGCCTCCCTATGAATCTTGCATAATTCAGGTTTCCTAGCTTGATGCTCACCAAGTAACCATTCAAGGTGTTTGGGGACTTCTTCAACACCAAAGGTAAAATGGACATCTACTCAAGGGAAATAATCTAGAATCCATAGCCCAATGGTGCCATTGATATTTCTTCCTTTTCTAGCCATCTCTTTAATCTTTTCCCTTTCATTTTTGTTTATTTGGCAGTCTAGGCTTTATTTGCTATATTTTTAGGACTAGATTGTCATCACTCTAAGTTTCATTGAGCTAACACTTCAATATTCAGCTGTTAACTTGGATTTTATTGCAGGTCGTTCCCTTAAGGTGGTTTAAACTTTAAATCTTATGCTGACTTGCATTTTTGGGGGGTCTTTCCTATGGTTTTGGTTAGACACTTATTCAAGCAAGGAAATTGCTTAGATCTAGCATTTTTCTTACAGATTTAAGCTTAGATCTAGTTTATTGAATTCAATCACTACATTAATAACTGAATTTATTCATGGGTCGAGTCTCTTTCCAGCACTCATTTTTTTCATGTTAAATATACCAGCTCATACTTTAAATCTGGATGAATGAGTTTGATTGCATGCTAAGTTCCAACTTCATCAATTTCACATTTATCCAAATTAATGCTGAAAATCCCATGTGTGATCACTATTGATAAGTAGATCTAACGTTTGGGTTTTACACTCAAAATCTAAGCAACATTTTGGGCTTAAAATGATCACAACTCACTACTCTAATGGATCGATGGTACTTCTAGAGAACGATTTGTTAAATAACCTCATAATTCATGTCAAATGGACCACTCATCTCTGGAATTTTGCTGTTTTAATCTTTCAAAGGCAAGTATCAAGTGTATTGGAGTATTGATTTTACATTTGACAGGGCATTTACTAAGGAAAATCTGTGTTTGAAATCTTATTCCTTCATTACTCAAATGATCTGTAGCTTAGCCTTTGGTACGTCATTTAATTTGCAGGTTTCTTGAAGGTTATTTGAGTGAATATTTTATTGCTATCAGACTTTAATGACCTGTCTAATAAGTAAGATAAATCACCTTAAGGGGGAACTGTGCTCTCTTGATTAATCTCTGGTTAAATAAGTTCTAAAACACATTAGAATCGCTGATATTAGACAGGGTTCATCCTTAAGATACCTGAGTTAGTTGATCTATTTTTCATTTCAGATCAAAACTGGTTGAACGCTCTTGTTCTCATACGAATGGTTAGAGGTTAAAGGAGGAATTTGTTCCATGGTTTACACACATACTTTGAAAGCAACGAAAATACATTAATGGTATTTACTTAAAGAATTCATTTATTTGAAAGTTCTTGAACAGAAAACAATCTGGCTCGCACTTTTTTTTAACTCTCCAATGAATGATCACTAGATTTTCTTAACTAAATCTGGAAAAATCCCTTAAGAATCGTAATTTGTCACTAAGCCTGTTGATTATTCTGCAGTCTGGAAACAGAATTGGCATCTTAAATTTTCTTTACCCGAGGTGTTAATATGGTGCTATTGGGATACTCTAAATAATTGATGGTGTAATTCGGATCACATTAACTGTCATAACTACTGGTTTTCTGAAGAAAAATCTTTGAGCAATATTCACCTCCGAGTGTGATTTTTCATCAAAGAGTTGTATTATTCTTCAATTGTGTGCTATCATTTTAGTTTATCATTAGCCTCCTCATAAAATTGAGGATCACAAGTAGCCATGACTTTTGCCATAAGAGCAAAATTTCCCTGTAGCTTCTTTCTCAAAGGAATCCAAGCATCAAAACCTACATTATCAAGTGTTTTGGCATAACACTTGGGGTGGCGAATCTCAATCTCTAGAGAAGATGTAGATTTACTAGGAACTTCTCTAGAAGTTTCTTCAACTACGACATCCATAAATTCAATATCTGGGATAGGAACATATAAATCATTCGAAGAAAAACATCAATAGAATCGAAAGAAACAAGAGGAGGAAAACCTAAAGAATAGGGATTCTCTTCAAATATGACATCACTCTAAATGATCACATCATTGATAAATGGACCATATAAACATAAGTCCTTTATTTCCTCGCTATATCAAACAAATTGCATTTGTGGCTCTTGGGCTCCACCTTCTTTCTCTTCTCATTTGGAATGTGGGCCCAAGCACAACCAAAGACCCAAAAATGTGAAACAGTTGGCTTCCTGCCACTCAAGGATTCTTCGAGTGTCATATTCCTCACAACCCCAATAGGAATGTGATTAGGGATATAAGATGCACAAGCTACCCTTTCAACCCAAAATTTGATATCCATCCCTTTACTATGAAGCATGCACCAAGCCATCTCAACAAGGGTGTGATGCTTCCTTTTGGAAACACCATTTTGTTGAGGGGTGTAAGCTACAATGCGCTAGAAAGTGATGCTAGATTGGGTGAAAAGACTCAAAATCATGATTAAAACATTCTCCACCATTACCAGTACTGAGAATTTTAATTTTATGACAACATTGATTCTCAACCATGGATTTGAACCCCTAGAACTTACCTAGGACTTGACTCTTTTGCATCAAGAAATAGACCCATATGCGCCTAGAACAATCATTAATGGAAGTCAAAATATACTTTGCACCTGAAAGGGAGGGCTTGTCCATAGATCTACACAAATCACTATAAACAATCTGCAAGGGAGTGGTCACACCATGATTTTGCCTTCTTGAATTTCTTCCTGTGATGCTTGCCCATAATGCATACTTCACAAACACTAGTTTTTTTAGATGAGGTAGTAAAACTCTTCAGCCTGCTCATCAATTTCATACTTTGATAGTTCAAGTGACAATTCACACATGGCCATAAGCTACTCACATTATCATCATTAGAAATAAATGCATGAGAGCACTAAGAATCAAATCCAGTAAACTTTGGGAATTTGTAAAGTTTCTTTTTAGCATCAACATATCCAACAACAATAACATTAAACTTACCTTTGAGTTTGATGTCTTTAACAACAAACTGGTTAAACTAAAACTTTACCTTCTTACCAGTCTCAGTCATTTGGTAAACAGAAAGAAGATTGGCACTCAAATCAATACCATGGTACACGTCATTGACAACACCATTTTCCACAAGCACAATACCAATGCCACACACAACAAGCATAATGTCATCGCCAATATATACTTTCTCATCAACATTATGGTTAATATCAAGAACAAATAGTAATGAACAATCCTTAACCATGTGATGAGTGTAACCAAAGTCCATAATCCATTTAGCACTAGAAGAAGAATGAACATGCCAGGTTTTGGAAGAAGTTGCACAAAGGCCCTACCATCCTGACGCGCATTACATTGCTGCTGGTTTGATAGAGAAAGCTTCGTTTTTGCTTTATAATGTCCACAAATAGTTTCCAACACTTATGTTTTGTATGATTAAGTGTGCCACAATAACCACAAGGCTTCTTATTCAAATGATCCTTTCCCTTCTATTGCTTCAATAATGAACAAGAGGAATCGTCCTTTTTAAGACTACAAGAGCATTGTGAGAAATCTTGCTTCTAGTTTTTCTCCCCTTTGGCAAAATGAGGAGCCGATTTCAAACGAAGCTTACCAAGATTAAATAGCTTCCCTTTCTTTGCAATTAATGAATAAAACTATTGATTGAAATCTAGGCTAGAATACTAAGCACCAATCATGTTCTTCATGGAGAAACACATGGAACCAAATACCTCATGAGGAGCAAAAAGATTCCAAAGAATAATATGAATAAAAATAACATCAATCTTCTTGTATTAAGTCCAACAATCCTCCAACTACATGCAAAGTTCCTTGAAGCAAGCTAAGCAATCTTCAATCCTATTGAAATCCCGTGGCTTTAAGTACATCAAATCAGCCTCAATTTGCATCACCCAAGTTTCATTATGTTGAGAAAAAAAATTCTCAAGAGTTTCCCAAGCATCTTTGGGAGATCCCAACCTCTAAATGTGAATTGAAGTGCATCTAGCATATGAATGCCAATCAAACCTTGGGCACCATCAACTCGATTAAGCCATTTTTCTTTCTTCCTGTCGTCTTTGAGCTCCTTTTCATCACTATTGTGACCCATAATAGACCATGAATCTAGAGCACGTCCTCCATTTTACTCCACCAATTGCCATAATTACCACCTATCAAGAGGATACTAAGGTTTATGGACCCCGTGACAAATATGAGTAAAACTAGTTAGTTTCTTTTTAAGAGTAAGATTCAAGTGGACACACCATGTGCAAGGGTCTTGTTACCTCTCCAGGAGGTACCCTAGAGTTATCATTTTGGCTACACCATTGTAAGCCCAAGGATGCAAGTTAAATCCATGTAAACCATAGTGGATGATTATGTAGTGGACTCACAGACTTCGTCTAATCATGATCGATCCTTTTAGTCCCTGTCTCACTATCTCTCTTCCTGGATAGGATTGGAGATCGTGGCATGGATCTTTTGGGACACATGATTGTGTGGAGCCACGGGTCTGATTCTGTGGAGCCACGGGTCTGATTGTGTGGAGCCACGAGTCTTATGTAGGGGTGATTGCAGTTTGTGGGGCCTAGTTTGGTTCATGTCATGCACACCAATGTCTTCCCACATGGCTATTTTATAGAGTCTGTAGGCATCCCTTGGCCATGGTGCACTATCATTTTTGTTCTCTGCATGGCAGTCTCACAAAGTTTTCATCATTGCATGTCTTTTGAGGCAATGCACGTCTTTTGAGGCAGTGGTCCCGGAGGAAAAAATACAACATGGGTTCAAAATTAGGAGAAAAAATTCACAAGCAAAACTCATATCACAAAATTTTGATTGATGAAATATTGAGGGAGATAATGCCTCCCAAGGAAAAATAGTCCCATTTCTTCTAAAAATTCATTGGACACATACTACAAGGTCAAATGGTCAAAAGGATGAGTTGTTGGGGTCTACTAGCCTTGGAATAATTTTTGGAAGGTCAAAGATGCTCTCTCCAAATGAAATGCAATTAATTCCATCCACCAAATGACCAAATAGTCCTCTTTTGTGTTAGAAAGTGTAGCTTGGGTAGGTACCTTCACATTGGGGGTGTCTAGCAATGTGAAAGGGGCCATCATATGTCTAGAATATTTAGTAGTGGTGGGAGATGACTTAAGTCAATGTGAGATTAAGTCACAGTCGTTGATCTTGACTTAAGTTATCTCAACGATTGATTAAGTCCCCACCGTCAAATCTAGATCTTGAGGAGAAGATCCAAGGGTCGGGATTAAATGAGAGAAAGGCTAGGGTTTATAATAGACCAAGAGAACCTCATTTCATAATATCTCTAGAGAAGACAACCATCTCAACTATAGGGGGAGCTTCAAGTGAGATCAAGGGTAGGCTAAGTCGAACCAGTCAAGGAGGGTCGACCTAGGGTCCAAATCAATAGATCTAAGTGAGATTCAGCTAGAGAAAAGGAATACAAGCACTCAGCCAAGGAGATCAAACCTCTTACTCTCCCACCAGGCAAGAAGCATCACCACAGGCAAATCATATAGAATGTACGAACGAGTCTGGGAGGTCGAGTGAGGGGCCGAACTAGTGTATCTCAATCTGGTCGTGGTATACTGTGACCAGTACGACTAAGAGGGAGCAGATCAGAGGAGAAATCGACCGGGAAAAGGGGTTGTACAGTGTTGTACAGTTGGTACGACCTCCCAGCAAGCAGGAAGAGGAGTCATACAGATCCGTACAGGTGGTACGGCCGCCCAACATAACAACTCGAATCAAGAGTGCTCAAGAGGATTGAGTAGTGAAGCAAATTGCTTCTGGGAGGTGCCAGAAGAAGCTCTTACCAGAGGAGTTATCTCAGACTTAACCATTGTAATGTATTCATGAACCATTAGTTGAAAAATAAAAGAGATCTCTAGCATTGTTGGTTTTCACTAGAGGAGTGGGGTTCCCAGAGTAAACTTTGTGTTGCTTCTTGTGTGGTTGTCTTATTTTCCTTTAGTGTGATTATTGTAGCCTAAATGTGTATTTCCCAACAATTTTAGAGTACAAATTTGAAGGTTACTTTAGTTATTAACTCCTAAATCTAAGATTTTATGCTACAATTTTTCTACATGGTATCAGAGCCCAGGTTTCTGACAACCCACAAGCACTGTTAGAATTTGTGCTCCGGAACAGAGAAGAAGGAATCAGCCAAACAGTCAAGAAACCCCAAGCAAGTCAATTCGGCCTTTATTTCAGCAGATCAATCAAGGGTTGGCCTTGTGGGAGTGAGTCGTACAATGTACGATCTAGCCACGCTAAAAGAAGAAGAGGAGTTGCAGAAGACCGTACAGCAGTACGGTTGATTTATGCAGCCTGAGAGGGAGTTGTTTGGGTACGGCCAGATTTTGAGTAAGAGAGTCTAGAAGATCGTATAGTTCAAGAGGAGTCAGATTTGACTCAGGGATAGCTTAGAAGTGCTAAGTTTAGGACCAATCTAAGAGCCTGGTTATTTCAAGAAGGGTTGAAAGGGGGCAGCATAGTGAAGCAAGATGGCTTCTAGCCTAGGATATGAAGATAGGCTTGATGGAGCTTCCAACTTTGTGCAATGGAAGTATCGCATGAGGAATCTTCTTCAGGACAACAAGGTGTGGAGTATTGTTGAGAAGGCAGCCACAGTACACACAGATCCAAAAGATAAGGATATTCATGTTGCTTTGGAGATCAAGGCCCAAAGACTCCTGTTGGATGGGGTAAAGGATCACCTCATCCACCACATTGGTGAGAAGAACACTTCCTATGAGATGTGGACCATCCTCAAAAGCATGTTCGAAGCAAAGCATGAGAGCATAATCATGGCTCTCAAGTAAAGGCTTCAACATACGAGGATGTCCAAGGGTGAGGGTGTAGCAGCCTACCTCACCAAGGTTAAGCAGATGATAGATGAGCTCATAGCAGTAGGAGTCAAACTCTCTCCAGCTGAGATAGTGAGGTCAACCTTGAAGGGTTTCCCAAAGGAATGGGACCATTTCATTGCAGGGATAGTGGCTAGAGAGAACCTGCCAAGTTGGGACAGGTTATGGGACGATTGCTACCAAGAGGAGATACGTAGAGGAAAGGACGTGGACGAAGATGAGGATGAGGAAAATCTCGCCCTCACCTCCAGGAAGGGGACGAGAGTCAAGAAGACCTCAATTCCAAGAGCAGGAGCTACAGGTGGCAGCAAGCCAAAGAAGGATCTCTCACACATAAAGTGTTATGTGTGTGGCGAATTTGGCCACTACGCCATTCAGTGCTCTCATGCCAAGAAGGGCAAGGGAGCAAAGGGTAGGAAGCAGGAGGTAGTTGCTTCAGCAGAAGAGGAAGATCAAGATGAGGAGGAGGAGGAGCAGCAGTTGGCTGCCACAGCTCACCAGTTTTCCAGGATGCTCAGGGATGAGTATACACTTTTCCTTTACTCAGAGGATAGATCTAGAGATGCGTGGTACCTAGATAGTTGTGCCAATTGCCACATGACCGAGGAGAGAGATGCACTCCAGGAGTTCTCAACTCGAGACATGGGATATGTAAAATGTGGCGTGCACTCCAGCATGGTGGCAATTCAAGGAGAAGGGACGGTATCAGTCTAGATAGAGTTAGGGAAGACTCTAAGGGTGTCTGGGGTACTGTATGTACCAAGTTTGAGAATTAGTGTACTCTCAATCTCATCTTTGGAGTATCGAGGCTACGGTGTCAGCTTTCTTGGTTGTGGTGTGCATATTCGCTTCGTGAGAGGTCAGGTTCTAGGACCACTTGTGATGATAGGCATCAGTGAGGATCGCCTGTACAGACTATGGAGGCATCCCATCTACAGCTCCAGGAGGAGCAGAGGATCAGTTGGATCATTCTGGAGAGAGCAGGAGGCTCTCCTTGTTAGAATATATAAGATGGTGTGCTCGTTTTACCACGACGATACCCTCGTCTCCCAACCACAGGCCGAAGCCTCCCTCCGAGCACCTTAACCTTGACCTGAGAATTCCTCCAGAAGCAAACCCTAGGCTAGATAGCCAAACAAAGAGCAGCGCATCTCTCCCCAAGGATAGCGCAACACAAAAGGCTGATCAGATAGTCCAAACCCTAGCCAAGAGATATCCAAGCCAAATACTGAAACTTGTTGCTACTGCAGCTGCACCTGCAACCCTCCTCCAAACCTGCGCACCAGCTGCAACTACAGTGCGCACCAACTGGGAAAACTGCAGTCCTGAGATGTGTCAAATGAAAGACCGGCGCCCTGTATTTATAGTAATCCTGCTAGTTTACTGGGGCCGACTTCTCCTTCTGGGTATGTGTCTGTTCAGTATATTATTATTAATTCTGGTCGACTTCTTCTCTTGGAGACTAATAGCCTAAGATAAATTATATTCTTGAGCCGACAAGGCTTCTAGGGTTATTAGCCAATTCATTAGGGTTTATCTTGCTTCCCGGAGTCTTCTATTCTCGTCAGGTTCACATGTAGAGGTAAATATCTCCCACAGCTACCATAATATTAACACTCCCTCCTAGCTAGAGAGGTATTTACAGGTAGTGGACTTGAGCACAAAACATACCATTTACCCGGTAGCATCAAAATAGTCATCTAGACTACTTCATGACTAGATCATGAGTATCACCATCACTATCAGCTGCATCATCTCTCGAAACCATACTTCATCTGAGTAATATGACGCTGGATAAGTCACTCTCACCATAGAGTGATATAAGAGGAGTAAAAGCTCTGAACTGTTTTCCGTCTGGAAAATCTCTGTTCATCATTCATATGAATGATCATCATCTCCAATAAACTGCTGATAGTCTTCAAGGCAATTAGTACAACAATAGAATGGTCTTGAGCACAACAGACCATACAACTGGTAGTACCACGAGCACCTGTCATTATTATCCGACTGGATAATCTCCTATGACAACTGGTACAATATCAATTTATAGAACACACCTATGTTTGTTCCCGTAGTACACAACTACAATCCAGTGGTTAACTACCACATCAAGTAACACACAAGTACTTGATCAACAATAGTGAAACATATTCACCACAGTAGTTCTCATCTACTGTTATATAGTCTTCATAACAAACATCTG
>ML778743.1:233040-259092 GCA_009831015.1 Picea engelmannii
TGTAGAGGTAAATACCTCCCGCAGCTACCATAATATTAACACTCCTTAGCAGACCTACATGGTGGAAGTGATCCCAACTGGATGAGTGGGGATACTCAGATGGCTTCAGTGCAGCAGGTAGAAGTAGCTACAGTACAGGGGAGGCTGAGTATACAGATCCAGAGGGAGCATGTCTCTCAAATTCAGGGGGAGAGACACAGAGATGTATATCATGGAGGAGGCAACTCCAGTGCTAGTACCTCCCTCGCTAAGAGGGAGTGTTAGAAAGTGTAGCTCGGGCAGGTACCTTCACATTGGGGGTGTCTAGCAATGTGAAAGGGGCCATCATATGTATAAACTATTTAGTAGTGGTGGGAGATGACTTAAGTCAATGTGAGATTAAGTCACAACCATTGATCTTGACTTAAGTTATCTCCACGATTGATTAAGTCCCCACCATCAGATCTAGATCTTGAGGAGAAGATCTAAGGGCCAGGATTAAATGAGAGAAAGGCTAGGGTTTATAATAGACCAAGAGAGCCTCATTTCATAATATCTCTAGAGAAGACAACCATCTGAGCTATAGGGAGAGCTTCAAGTGAGATCAAGGGTAGGCTAAGTCGAACCAATCAAGGAGGGTCGAGCTAGGGTCCAAATCAGCAGATCTAAGTGAGATTCAACTAGAGAAAAGGAATACAAGCACTCAGCCAAGGAGATCAAACCTCTTACTCTCCCACCAGGCAAGAAGCATCACCACAGGAAAATTGTACGGGTTGTACGGACGTGTTTGGGAGGTCGAGTGAGGGTCGAACTGGTGTATCTCAGCCTGGTCGTGGTATACCGTGAGCAATACGGCCAAGAGGGAGCAAATCAGAGGATAAATCTACCAGGAAAAGGGGTTGTACAGTGTCGTACAATTGGTATTGTCACCCAGCAAGTAAGAAGAGGAGTCGTACGGATCTGTACAGGTGGTACGGTCGCCCAACATAATAGCTCGAATCAAGAGTGCTCAAAGAGGCTTGAGTAGTGAAGCAGATTGCTTCTAGGAGATGACAGAAGAAGCTCTTACCTGAGGAGTTATCTCAAACTTAACCATTGTAATGTATTCATGAACCGTTAGCTGAAAAATAAAAGAGATCTCTAGCACTGTTGGTTTTCACCAGAGGAGTGGGGTTTCCAGAGTAAACTTTGTGTTGCTTCTTGTGTGATTGTCTTATTTTCCTTTAGTGTGATTATTGTAGCCTAAATGTGTATTTCCCAGCAATTTTAGAGTACAGATCTGAAGGTTACTTTAGTTATTTGCTGCTAAATCTAAGATTTTCTACTACAAATTTTCTACATTTTGGGACAAATTGTAACTTCTCATTAATGGATTTGACAAGTCAAACTAGCCATTGGAAGAAAGAAGAGTCAATGTGGACAAATGATGACTGTTTAAGCTCATTTTTCAAAGGGAATTAGTCCCCAAAGTGGAACGTTGTACTTATTCCACCAAATTGAACTTTCTCTAGTACCATACAACCTCTTTCCTTGTGTAGCGAACCTCTCATGTGGACAAATCAATTGGTCAAGCATTCTAAAAATGGAATTTATCCCATTTTGACCATGGAGTGATGTGATAAAAAAATATTATCAAATGGTTTAGCCTCCAAATAATTGTGGATGAGCATACCAAGACAATTATTATTTTATGAGGGAGGTAGAAACTAGTTGTTACAAATAAAATTATATAATGCTAGCCCCTCCTCTCATTTGTTGTTGTTAAAACTTTGTGAGATCATAATGCCATTTTTCATAACTCAATTCTTGTGTCATTGTGGATTGTCCACTGTAATGTTTGTTTTTCTTGGTCTTGGATATAGTTAATTGTGTTTTGACAAGGGTTCCTTAGGAGACTTGCAAGAGATAATCAATCAATCCATTGAAAGGCTACATAGTCACGTGGAAGAAAGAAGATAGACCTTCGTCTCCTTGCTTTCTTTGTGGGATCCAAGTATAATACACTCCGGTTGTTGGACCAACTCCTTTGAGAGTAGCTTCAACCAAGTGGTCTATTATCACTTCAATCCTAGTTGATTGATTGTCTTGGAGACCATCCTGTAGAGGAGCTCTCCTAGCAAATCCAAGGAGGAACCCATTTCTTATTGAATTTCTAGTATTGGGGATGATAGTGTTTCCACTCCAAACCCAATCACCTAGAAATCTATCCAGGTCAATCTTAAGCTTACAAGGTCACAATTACACAAACTAAGAGACGTCTTAAGTTAAGAGGTAAAGATAAAAATCTCTCAATTTCTTCAACCATTTTATTTCAAAATATTTTAAAACGTTTTATTATAAAAATACAAAAAAAAAATCATATCCTAGCTTTGCATGTTAATTTTATTTTTTTACAAGCTAGTAGATCTTGGAGGTTTTTCCTCTTGGGAATTTCCTCAAGATACATGTACCCTTGAGTTTTATGCTTAATCAAACACATCCTACAAGGGTTTTATCAAGAAATAGTGTGCAGATCTGCATTATAACAGCAAAGAAACTCTTCAGACCTACACTCTTGTTGGCAAGAAAAGGGTGGCATATTGTAAGTTTTTACTTCCTAAACCCTTTCACATTCATTTCAGATCTGATTTAGTAGTATTATCTTTGTTTTATGGTTATTAGAGAGCAAAAATACAGCACAAGAAGTTATTTTATTGGCTGTAGCAAATTTTAGGTTTTGACCCTAGGGGGGGAATTGAACCCCAATTTTTGCAAAACTAATTTTCAGCTTGCTGGAAATTGATTTTGCAGCAGATTTGAAGGCTCTCGAGCATAATATACACATATACTTTGTTTCCCAACCCTCCATACCCATAGATCTATCGATCTATTGCATTTTTGCATCTGTGGGAGGCCTTAAAAGGCAATTTTTCTTGTTGGTTTCTGCGTTTTACTTTGTTTTGCAGGTCTAATATAACAGGACAAGGAAATCTCACATTTCCAACCACTTTGATCAAGGTATTCACATAGCAAATCATCCGGAAAGTGGTAAGAACATTTACCCCTCTCTCTTGCACTTTACTTGGTTATTATTTTGAGGATTGAGGCAATGTTACCAGAACTGGACCGGAACCGGTAAAACCGGCCAGTCCGACCGGTTCACAGACCCCACCGGTCCGAACCGCCCCTCCAAACCGCTTTTCACTGGTTCCGTACGGAACCAGTTTTTTTGCCCGAATCGGCCGGTTTTTTTCTCAAACCGGTATTCTCTTTCCCTCTCTGTTTTGGTGCTGGTCCAAGGAAATTTTTTGGTTAATCTCATGGTATGGAGCTTGAGTGGTGATTGTTGTTGTGTTAAATCATACTTGTCGGCCAGTGAGGAATGAAGCTGAGTTTTTCCTTACATCTACAGTCCACTAATACGAACCCATTACTATGCTCCATTATACTAATTGCTTGAGTAAGTATGTCTCTCTTTGCTCAAGGGTTGATGATTTGACTTAAGTTTTAGAGTCTGTTATATGATATTGGCTGGATTAGAAAATCTCTCTCTTGAAATGCATATTATCATTGTGGTTTCTTCTCTTGCTTTTCAAGCTACAAAGGATCATCTCATGAATCATGAGAATATATGTTTCAATTATACCTATACGGAAGTGGTGACCAGGATTTCAAGCCCTTACACCACCAGTTAGCATTCTATAACAAAGCACATGATAAATGACATATCTGTTTCCTAGCACAAAAATTTATCAATCTTCAGAATCCAAAAGCTGTATGAGATAAATAAGTTTGATCTTTAGAATAAGTTGTTACTCTACTATGCATATCTGTGTGTTACACCTTCAGATATCCCTGTCCAGATGGCAGAAACCATGCCTGCAATTTTCTATTTCTTTTGCTTGATACAGACAATCCATTGTTCTAAGAATGTTAGATGATGTATGCAATTGCACACCCTGTTTTAATGTGCTAGGTTAAAATCTGCAAGAGGTAGACTCTATTGAGTCTCTCAGGTTTTGCTGATTGTACACATTTTTCCTATTTAGTAGAGAATCATATTTTGCAACCAAAATCCCTTTGCCCCCCACCCCAATTGGAATCATCTGGCAACATTTTGCAAGTATTCTAAGTATACATTCCCCCACTCCCATTTTGATGGATGCACATGAATATGTATTTTTTTTTCAAAATTTGAATATTTTATGTATTTTTAGTGACCAATTTTTTGATCCAGTTTTTTTCCGGTTCTGGTTTTTTGGGTCGACCGGTCCAGTTCTAGTAACTATGGATTGAAAGTAAGTTAGCTTGTTGTTTGGTCACTTTATTTTCTGCATAATATTTTATCCCACCAAGCAAATAAAACAATTAACTCCCACCTTCACCTAGTGTACTCTGTTTAGGCACTTGTCTTGATACTCTTTGTGGTGAAGTGTTACTTTGCAAGAAGTCTCCCAAAGCCTCTTAGCGTAGGAGTTTGGCTTAAACATGGAAAAGGATAGGTGTTGTGGTGACATTAGACACCTAGCCCATGTGTTGCTACCATAGCATTCCAAGACCTTGTAGGACTGCTAGTCTCGACAGTAACAGGTCTCAGAAGCTCTTTGTTACATGGACAAAAGATCCCCCCCTAGAAGAAAAAAGTTAAAAACAAATGATAAAAAATGTTCCTTTTTCAATTTATCAACGGCTAAAATAACTCATCTTTAAACAAAAATTTAAATTGAATATAGGTCTTGTTACACCTCATATTGTATGAGGTTCCACTTTGTGATTTTCATCACATTGATGGAGATTTGTTGCTAGTTCCTTGAAGGTCTTTGGCTTGGGGTAGTCCCACTTCTCCTTGGTTGGATGATTGTGCTTGTTGCTTGGTGGTCTTCTCACATGTGCTTGCCTTGTTGATCACCCCTTGGTTGAACTTTTGGATCGTTGTGGAGCATACTATCTCACCATGGTGTTGTTTGGTATATATTTGCTTATCTTGGATATGGATGATAGTCTAAGCCCCCCAAGGGGTTAGATGGTGGTATTAGGAGGTAGAGGTTTCATGATGATGTTGATGTTTCCTAGTGACTTGGTGTGTTGATGTATGATGTTGGTGTCACTAGGAGGGGGTGTTCTACATGGTCCTCGTGTGTTGGATGTGTGATGGAGAATACACTTAATGATTGGATCAATTAGCACTTCGTTATGTCCCCTTCTCTTCCAATGTTGCTATGGTGGGATGATTCATGTTGTCTTTGTGGGATTTTCCTAGGTGATTTGACTTTATGATGTAGCATTTGCTAGACACCACCTAGCTACATATGATTTGATGATGATCTAACCTTTTTCCTAAGGTTGGATGATGACTTTTGATGTCATAATTCCTTGGTGGTGGTGCACCTTAGGTTGGGCTTTATGTTTTGTTGTTATCATGGTGGGGTTATGCTACGGAGAACATCTTTTATTGACATGGTACAACACTATTAGAGTGCACCCTTCATTGGCACACATGTTCATGGTGAATTAATCAGTTGGTGACTATTTGGAGAGGGGCTATGATTTTATTGTAGCACTAACCTTTATGCACACGTTGAGGTTGATTTTACTATTCAATGGTTAAATTAATCTAATTTATCCAAATTAAGGTTAATAGCTTGGGCACCCTACTTCATTGGCTTCATTTTCACACTTGAAGGGGTTAGTTGGAGTTGGTTGAGGCATTCTAGTGGTGCACCCCCCTTCTTGGGCACAGTTTCCAAGGCATGCAATACTTCATTTGTTTCTTGGAGAGGTTGGCACACTTCTCTAGGTCACACTCTCTTGGGTTGGATGGGCATCTTTATGACATGGCATATGGAGGAGTATTTTATTGATGACTTCTAACAACCTTGACACATTCTCCTAGAGCACACTTCATTGGAGAGTATTTTATTATTTGTGGGTGGTTGAGGTAGTTGCATGACACACTTTCCTAGGTGCTCTCTCATCTGTATTGCATTAATATTTCAGCTACACTTGGCATCTTCTAAGCTTCTTGGAGAATGCTCTCACCTCTTTGACTTGGCACATATATTATTTTATTTGAGGTGGTTATGGAGGGAATTTATTAGGAGGCGTGTGGCATACTTGGAGGGACACACGTGTGGATTTTGCATGCATACTACCTAGTCTTCTTTCCATTCTTGGAGATTCTTCTTGGAGGGCACACATTTTGAAGGTTTCTTCCCTTCTATTTTTGGAAATTGTCTTGGAGGGCACACTTGTGAAGATTTCTACTTTCTATTTTGGGGTTTGACCACATCCTTTCTTGTGGAGTACTCTAGCTACTTGGCATCTTGCACTATATCCATGGAGTTGGTTGCCTTGGGATTCACACGTGTGGATTGGTTGCATGCATCTTGTGGACCTCTTGCTATTTTTGGAGGTTGTTGTGGAGCATTCTCCTAGGAGGATTATTATATTGTTTATTCTCTCATGCATTTTGGAGGGCGCACTAGGTGAGTTCTCCGAGGTGGACCTTGGAGCACATCCTCCTATGTGGAGAATATTCTATTATATTTTGCATGCATGCATTCTTGGAGGACGAATTTCATGTGGACCTTTTGCATGTTGACCTAGTTCTCATGCCTATTTTTAGTTCTACACCCTCTCTTGGAGATTTTTTATGTAATTTCACTACTATTTTTGGATGAAGGCGAGTGGTCCTTGAGAGGATTTTATCCACATGATGCAACATAGACAACCATGAATTGAGGAGAGATCTAAGTACTTAAATATTTTGCTATTTGTTTGACTTGTCATGGAGTTAGTTAGAAGGATAATGATTTTTTATTGTATGAAAGAAGAGACTCACTCTATAAAGAGGAGCTCACTCTCCATTGTAAGGTTTGGGATTTTGGGGATTGAGGAGTTCTCCTCTTGGACTTCATTTGTACTCCACATGCTTGGAGCCTAATGAAAGATTGGAGGTATTGATCCAATTTGATGTATGTTTTATTTATGCTCTTCAATTTGCTGGTCATGTCAATGTAGATGCTTCTTGTTGTCATTCTCTTATAAAGGCTTAGTAGTGAATTCATTCATATAGGAATAAAGCAATGTGAGTAAGCTCTCACTTTTGCTTCATATGCTGTTTTATTTCTGCACTTGTTCTCCTTTCTTCTATCAATTAAGTTGTAGATTTGGAAGGCACATTTCAGACATAAAACAGCACCTTTATAATTTGATTGATAAGTGGCAATCTCAGCCCTCTAAGACTAGTTTTCTGCAACACATTTCTAGCAAATACATAAGGTTCACTTGTGTCAAATTAGGTTCCTTTTCTCCTTAAGTACACACCTTAAAGATGAATGTATCAAATTGTTACTTCATCCATTACTTGGTGGAAGATGGTAAACAAGCCTTTTCTACCATATGACCTACTTCAAAGTAGTCGTTTGTGACACATTAGTTCTCATTTATCCAATGCCCTATAACTCCATTTGCCCAAGGTGTGATTAGGAACTTGATCATGGGGCTTTCCTTCATCTTTCCCTTCTCACACCACTCATTCACCCATTATACTACTACCACCCATTTTGCTTAGGCTAACTCTTTATTATATCACCTTGTGCCTCCATTTTATAGCCTAGCAATCCTACCTTTTATGGAATCCCCCATTGAGCTGGAGAAGAGCCAACCTAAGGAGAGAGGAAGAGCTAATGAAGTGACAGTGGGTAGCCTTCCTGTGTTGCATAAACTAGCCCCTAGAATCTAGATGCTTGGGACTTTGAGTTTACATCATGTGGGGGTGCTAGATTTTGCTGTAACAGATATAGAACAGGAGACAAAACTCACTGAAAGAACAAACCCTATTGTTGGAAATCATGCCGAAAATTAGCAAAAAATCAGCTAAGGAACATGCTAAAAAAGTTTTGTTGTGGGTTGGCTTTGTTGCAGGCTGAGATCAGCCTGTGCCTAACAAAGGTCAGCTCACCCTAAAATAATGCATATATATATATATATAGTGTAAGCATGCACTAAAAATCTTCTAAGTACTGCAGTAATAAAACCTGACTTGAATAAACCTTGAATCAAACTCCAATTGAAGACTTTCCTTTTTCAGATCAGTCTTTAGGAGCAATGCTTCACATCCTCTTCTGATGAGTGAAACCAAAGAACTCCACAACGAGATTGAGCAAAAGCAGTTGAGAGTGGGGGAGGACTCTATTCCGTAACTCTGATACCATGTTAAAATAAAGAACACAGAAATGCCATAAGGAAAGTAGAGTCACCACACAAGATCGCGTGAACACCGAGATTATAGTGGAGAAAAACCTTACAGGAAAAACTCCACTCTCAAAAATATAATGCTTCAGTGCCACACATGATTTCAAAAAGGATCAAGACTCCTTTATATAGTGATTAGTTCTAGGCCATCAATTGGGTCTAGCTCGGGCGGTTGGGAGGAATGATTATGATCCTCCCCACCCAGGTTCAATTCCCTCAAGTGACATGTTGTAATGGCTGCAAGCCCTGTTGTTGACTGGTCTTGTGCCCTGACCATCCTTGAAATGAGGAGAAGTACTCGGGGGTCTTCTCTGGGGAAAATTTCTTTAGAAATAAAAAATAGTGATTAGCTCTAGGCCAACTACCAGATCAGTTACAGACCTCTAAGCCACATTCTAAACACCATATTAATAACTGACCACTAAGACACTTTCTAACCACCATGATAAATAAGAGACCACTAAGCCACATTCTAACCACCACAATAATGATCGACAATTAGGGCCTTTCATCAAAGACACTTAATGTCCACTAAGTCCAGATTACAATAAATCCACAGTGGAATAGTAATACTAATTACACCAACAATTTTGCATAGTTTCAATGAGAAAAGCTCTCTTGAACATTATCAAACAGACTTAATGTTAATATGACAACTTGCAACCAATGATCAACCATGAGCTGACAGTAAAACTTTGCACAAAATTAATAAAATGTATACTTTGTCTTCTCCTCTTTACCAATTAGTTGAAATACAAGAGTTACGAAATAGAAACATGGTGCTTAAGGGTACAAAACAAAGTATGATTCTTGCCGCAGAAATACCATCAACTCACAACCCCATTATTTAGCACGAACTTCCTTACAAAACAGGAGCAGGAGACATAGCAATATCCAACTATTGACTCCCGGATTTGTTATTATCTTGTTTCCGAGATTCAGGATTAAATAATGCAACTAAAATAAGAAAATATTAACTCTTATTTTGTTAAGGAAAACAATAGAGGGATAGCACCATCAGACAACCTATAAAGGAGCTGCCCAAAGCACAATCATCTAAAGCTTAATTTTGACGTGACCTCTAGAAGAAACTTGAGAACAAGAAGATATGGAGACATCATCAAACATAACAAAGCCAAGATAATTATGGCCTACTCCAACTATATGGAAATAGCAACCAATAACAAAGCAAAGGAAAAAGTAATTCATACAAGGGTCTTCCTAGCCTCTGACCTGAACATAAACTACCTAAAGGCTACATGTGGAAGGGGACTCACAAGTTCTTATCAATCCACTAAATAAATAAATAAGAGTCAAGAAAACACATCCATTGAGATATTAAAGCTGAGGTGTATGAAGCACACAACCTCTCAGTTGTTTTTACTCCATCTTCAAGCAAACCAAAGAAATAGCAACAAGCTAGAAGATTTATTGGCTAGTATAGGTGGTGGGTTACAAGTACATGAATCTAATCATTCACAAAGCCAAGGAACAAGTGAGACTATTCCTTTTTAGGAGGAGAACAAATGACTAGTAAAAATAGATGTGACCCACCCACCCCCCTCAATCACCCCACATAAGGGGAATCCATATTTTTTAAAGTATGCATTTAATCACTTTAAAGAGTTGGCACCTCCAACATTCTTGCCCACTATTCAAATGATCTTCATCCCGAACTTTCTTCCTTTATCCTCTACTAGGAAGGCTTCTATAAAGGAGCTTTTGCAAAATGAAACAACCTTTTTTAAACACTACAAAACTTGGGTGCGTATAACACCATATAAAGCAAACAATAATTTCAAAGCCAAACTTGGAATTACTTGGGTAGCGGAATGATAAAGGAAGAAAAGGAATGGATCCTAACTCTCAATCAAACAAATACATAGAGGAAGCCAAGATAGAATCAAGAACAACAACAAACAAAAGGGCGGTTTTCATGTTGGCAACAAACCACAATCTTCTTAGAAAATGCTAGCAGGATTCGACTTGCATCTAATCAAAACCAATATGGAATTTCAAGATATTGTCTTGAAATCACCACAATAGTATCTGGAAGATACATAAGACAATCAAAAGCAACATCAACAAAAGGCTGTGACAGAGTATTGAGAAAGTAAACCACATGGAAGAGAACTTTTCTTTTGAAAAACATGCATCTTACATTTCATTAATGCACAATGAAAAGATACATCATATGACCATTCATCACTGAGTCACAGAATCATCGGAATTTCCCATCCCAACATTGGCAAGGAGGGCCAACATGTCTACTTTCGCACCCATTCTGATAGAGTCCAACTCTTCTTTTGAAAATGCCTAGCCTAGCTGCTACCATAATACCAAATGCTAAATCTGACTTGTACGCCCATTATTCGCCCTCTGAAGCAATGTGATGTCTCCATTACATTTTGCCCAACAACACCTTTTCCACAAAAAGGAGATGCATTTTAATTGCATATTGTTCCATATACTCTCTCACTTGTCTAATCATTCAATTGTCTCTAAAGATGACCTATTTCCAATGGAAAGGGGCAACAAAATACAAATTACTAAGCTACTAATCATCTTAGATTCTTTAGCTACCTTACAATCCCACAAAACATGCTTAACTATTTCAAGCTTCTGAGATATCACATTATGGTCAATTGTGAATCCAAAGTGATGGAACCTATCTTTGTATTTGATTACAAGGTTGATATTGAGAGCTAGCTAACCAAGCACTCTGGACTTAAAAGATGAATGAGCGTTCTAGATGGTTTTATACCTCATATCAATTTAGCCTCACCATAATGAATAGCCCATCTTTTATTGATCTCATCAATGAGTGAGAAGCAAGGTCGAATCTTAAGATAAATCTCCTTGGTTCAATAGCTAAAAAAGGACTTCTTTTTCCAAACGAAAACCTCGCAGTATCCCTCACTCTTCCCCGAAATATTTGGATGGAGGGCAGCTCAACCACCAACCACAATAATGGCCAGTGACCCTAAGGGACATGACCAGATTTGAACCTGTGACCCAAGGCCTCCCCATCGACAACATGCCTTGGGAAAATAGTTCAATTGATTGAGCTAACCAAAGGACTTCCCATAAGACCACTTCCAATCTTTCCACATAGGTGCTCGAGCTTCTAGATTCAATTTGAACAAAGAACAGTGCAAAATGAAATTACACAACACGGTCATCTTGTCAACTATCTATGGTCTTCGAGCTCAACTAATCGATCTCCAAGGCAATGCCAATTGCTATATTTTTTATCCCACAAATCTCCCCATGTATAAATCCCTTTTTGTAATCCTTTTTCCTCAATAGGAAGGGATAAGGTCAATATGCCCTCTATTTGTTAGAAACATCCAAATAGACCTTCCAACCAAGTTCCATCCATGTCTAGAATCTTCAAAGTCTCTAGATGGCTCTTTGGAGACCATTTTCCAAGTTTTCTCAATCATCCATGACACATTGGAACCTAGAAATTTAAAGGTTGTCACTCAACCAATATCATAGGGTCCAAAATGGCCCTTAAGGCCTCCTATATCCACAATTGTCTAGATATGATAATGAACCAAGTCTTACAAAGGGGCATCCCCTCTAATCACTCCCACAATCATTTGACCGCTAGAATTGTTAAATGAGCTCAAACGTTAGTCAAACCAAGTCCACCATCCTCTCAAGGCAAAGAAGAGATGTCCCAAGCCACTAAAGGTAGTTTGTTTCACCATCCCTACAATCCCTACAAAAAGATTCTAAGTAGGTGTTCTAACTTTCAATGGCTTCTTGTGGTTGAGAAGAGACATGGGGAGTTTTACACGTGACCTACAACTAGAATTTTATTTGTAATAGTGATTCTCCCAATGCGTGGGATAGCTTGATGGTGCCATTTCTTGAGTTTCATTTCAAACTTATTCAAGACCCAATATCACAAACCCAAACGGGATGCCCAAGTACCATATGGTTTGGCCTAGCTATAATATTTCATTTCAAATTTAGCCAATCAAGAGGACCATCTTGACCTATAATGAGGGCTTTTGTTTTCTCTTGATTCACCAACATTGTCCTCTAGCAAAGATGTCCAAACATCATAAGGTGCCTTCCACTAATGGTTGGGTAAGTTTTGGAGTCAAAGTTGATTCATCAATGAAGTGCACATTAAGAAAATGTCCCCCCCCCATTGAAGAGAATGCCCGAAATCTACAGTCGGATTTAGTAGCCCAAAGCATCTACCATAATAACATAAAAGAAAGGAGCTAATATACCGAAATGCAAAGATCCTCTCATCCAAATATTACCCTACATGTCACCATGAACAACTTGACCCAAGAAAAGAACTAAGGGACACCTACAAATCTCTATCAAAGGATTGCTTCAAATAGGATCCCATTAGCACAAACCTTAGCAAAGGCATCTGAGAACAAGGTCTCAACAACTTGGGAGAAAAAGTTTATAAATTCCATTCATTTAAGTATATCAAGGATGAAATCCTACTGAATCCTATCATAGGCCTTATCAAAGTCTATTTTAAAGAAGAGAACCTACAACCTAGATTCCCTCATCCACTCAATGTTTTCGCAAGCCATTAGAAAGTCATCGAAAATCGCTAGTTTTCCAATTTCCAATTAATCGCCAGTAAAAAATTGTGATTTTTTCCTATTAAAAAAATAAATAAAAATAAATAAATAAATATCTATCTATCTATCTATCTATCTATCTATATATATATATATATATATATATATATATATATATATAATATTTAAAAAAATGATTTTTTGTAAGAGGGAAAAAATTAAATATTTTTCCATTTTTAATGTTTACAATTTTTTTCTGATTTTCCAACTTGATGACCTGCTGATTTTTCCCCAATTCTAAAATTTTCAAAATTGTTATGGACAATACATTCTTATTGTGCCTTTGCAATTGGCTAAGAATTTTACTAAAATCTTATAGAACACATTAAGCAAAATGATGGGCCTCCTACAGCCTCCTTGGAGCCTTTTGGTATCAACATGGTGAGCCACAGATTAACTTGTTCTCCCATAAGTCCCATTTCTAAAGCTTATTGGCACATCTTCAGGAGGTCATCACCAACTACTTGCCATACTGCTAGTTAAAATTCACAAAGTAAAACATGCAACCCACGGGATTTACCTCAGCCATGTCCTAGATGGCTTTAAAAAGGCACATCCTTGTCAAGAGGCTAAGATTGGAACTACTCATAACTTATAAGGGGAGATCTTGTTCGGTGCTACAATCTAGATGAGCTCCACCATGTCACTTCTAATAACATCACAACCAGTGGTTAGGATATAAGACTTACTATGTAATAAAGTCACTTTATGACTTTAGAATATGTTGATGCTCACATTTTGTGTAAAGCGGTCTATCCCACATTCATAAGTGGAAATGATTTACTTTGTGAACAATGATATATATGGAGGTAAACTCCTTTGTAATAAATGCACCAGTTATTCATTGATAATATCATATTGTGTCATCATGGGTATCTTCCTTCGAGCTTAGATATGTGACTCAACCCTATCTAGGCTTTCCTCATTTAGTGATCTAGCTCGTTTAATAATTTGGTATCAGAGCAAGGAAGAGTCTAGGAGTTTCAAGCCATATCAAGAGTCTCAATTCTTTGAAAGACAAGGTTTCCACTCTTGCGACTTCAGCAGTCTAAAAGCCACGAAGTTTGTGCAAGTGTGAAGACCTATGGATTGTTGCCAACATAGAAAAATTGAGGGATCACCAACATGTCTTCTTCTCAAACTCTAGAAGACATGATTTCATCTCTCTTAGTTGAAAAAAAGAGAACCATTGCAGGTGTTACAAAAGATGATACTCAACCTAAGACTGCATTACACCCAAGATACAATTGCAGCAAATCAACTAAAGACAAAGGGGAGTTGGAATGTCATTATTGTAAGAAAATGGGTCACATCACCTGAAACTATTGATTTCAACCTAATAATGTTCTCAAAGGAAAGATCACAAACCACATGTAACCAATGTAGCCATTGTTGAAGATCCACCAAATGTTGAGAGTGGTGATGACCTTATTGAAGAAAGGACATTCTATGCATTTTAAGAAGCCTGCACTTTGACGACAACAATGGTTCTAGTGTAGATACAATGGATCTAGTGTAGATACAACTCAGTCTGGATGGTCGCCCAGATAGTTCAAGAGTTTGTGGATCTCAAGAATTATCCCTCATTATGGTTTTGAGACATTCATGTGGATTGTTGTCCAATAATGAGGTTATGAGACATGCATGTGGGCTGCAATCCACTAATTTAATTCAGAAGATTCATAATTCAAGAGTTTGGAGAGCTGGAATCCGGGAACCCGAGAATTCAACTTGGGAGCTACACTTTTACAAAGGTTACAAGGCAGCTTGATGGAGCTCTACCTAGTCCAAGAACTATTTTCCAAAGAAGAAGCTTATGAAGAATGTTTGGTTCTGATTAATTTTGTTGTTTTTGTGTTCAGTCAATATGTGTTTGGCTTCAGTGGGTATGTTTTTCTTCAGTGTTCCATGGGGATGTGTCCCCCAAGGTGGGGGGCATGCACCCCACGTTTCCCACACTCCAAGGGCTAGGGGGCACCTAGGGAAATGTTTCCCCACAACCCCTTTTGGGGAAACATGGGGAAAGTTGAAATGTTTCCCCGATGTGGGGAATGTGTTTCCCCTAAAGGGAGACGTCTAGGCAATAGAGAGGTGATAGAGCTTTGAGGAGTTTGTGACCTTGGTAATTAATGGTAAGTAAAAGAATAGAAAAGGTAAGATGCTTAAATTTTTAACATTGCCATTAATTGTTTCAGAATGTTTGAGAGCGGTTCCAACCTCATTGGACTTCATATGGAGAAAGTAGAATTTACTATCCCATTCATAATTGGACTTCATGTGGAGAAAGTAGAATTTACTATCCCATTCAGACTTCAGCAGACTTGACAATTTTTAGGATTTTAGGATTGGCAGGATTATAGCATTTCCACTAAATTGTACAATGATGAATTTGCATAGGATGAATTGTTATTGTTGGGATTTTCTCAATTATTATTTTTATTTTTGTAATTTTAGAGACAGGGACCCCTATACTAGGGACCTCGACGTTCCCCCATCCCCCATGAATTTCCCTAAAATTTGGGGGTGCTCCCACATGTCCCCCATGTGCATCTTTGTGCTCCCCCGTCCTAGAAATTTGGTGGAATATTGTTTTTCTTTCGGTATTGTAAGCCTTGAGAGAGGGTGTTAGAATATAAGCCTTACTATGTAATAAATTTACTTTATGACTTCAGAATATGCTAATGCTCACTTTTTGTGTAAAGCGGTCTATCCCACATTCATAAGTGGAAATGATTTACTTAGTGAACAATGGACATATAAGGAGGTAAACTCTTTTGTAATAAATGCACCGGTTATTCATTGATAATATCATATTGTGTCATTGTGAGTATCTTCCCTTGAGCTTAGATGTGTGACTCTTCCATGGAGTAGAACTTCCACTCGATGATGACGTTTATGGCTACTAGCCTCGTGCTTTTGAAAATGGATATGGCCCCCACATCTGCCGAGCAGAACACCCAAAACAGCAAGCTATGGATATCCAACAAATGGAAGAGGAGCAACAGCAAGCAGAATAACAAGTAACTCAAGTCAGATAGATAGTTCAGGCTGCCCCCATCTCTAAAATATTTACAGTTTTTTGAATTTTTTGTATCTTTAAATATATCGCCAGAAGGTACATACTGATGTCAAGATTAACTTAACTGTTAAGTTTTTAGATAATTTTAGCAAGATTCTGGTCTGCCGTATGGTTATTATGAGCACCACAGCCATTGGCAGCAGAAAATCCCCTAATGTTGTACTCTTAAAGATAGCTGCCTTAATGGTAGCTGAAACTTTCTGGAGAAAACTGTGTAAGAGTTTATGAAACCTCCAACATTTTGAGTGGACACTCCACCCATCATCAGGGACAAGTAAAACTTTAATGGTAATGAGGAGAGTGCTGGTGTTGAGGATTTATAGGAGGAAATGTGAGGTCAAAATTTTAAATAATTAATAATTTATTTCGATGACCGTTACAAAGGACTGTTGGGAAATAATATAATAAGATCTAGAAATTAGTATTGAGTTAAATAAGAGAATTAAAATAATTAATGTGATGATTAAGAGGATTATGGGTAGGAATTGGCTGTTGGGAAATAATAAGATATAGGAAGAATTGGAGAGTTCAAAATAATTAAATTGTTAAATTAATTAATTAAGCTGCCTTAACTAAGCCCCTTAATCTAACCTAAAACCACAGGGCATTTCGTAACCATAATGTATTTCCACTGTGAATATAAGCAAATCTTTTATTATTTATAGGATTCAATACCCTCATTTTGGAATCAACTTGGTTTTGAGATTAAGAAGACTCCTCGGGGATATGGGCAAACTCTCTGATATTTTCCATTCAATCTTGGCTATTTAGTTAATTTTCTTTGCATTCTTTTGGCTTTTATTGTTATGATCCGATAGTTCTTCATGGTGTATGGTTTCCAATGTGACAGTAATTATGTGATGTTAGTTATAGTCTATGCCCCCATAACATACCTGAACACTAAATGCTAAACACCCGACACAAACTTCGCACATAAGGATAACTATTAGAGACAGCCATTGAGCCTGCCTAACGTCAGTCATCTCCTTTCTAATAATTCCACATAGGCAATCACTAGCGCACGCTTATAATTTTATGATGCTGACAACAAACATAGTCAAACAGATTTTCATGATGCTGACAACATTCATAATTTGACAATGAACAAGTAGTACATGATGAATGAAAACAACATAAAGACATGAACAGCTTATGATTTACTATTTAGCATGAATAGACAGTAGACTAATGTACAGCATATCAAGAATAGCATGTCCCTTGTCTAAAATATCCATGGAGAAATCAATAAGAAAGCATGAGCGATAACAGACACATTACAGAACGCAGGACACAACATTGAAATGAGAGTGAAGAAGAAAAAACAAATGATTGACCAGATGGTATTAGACAGAGACCTAAACGGATATTATCACAGACATAAGTTCTTATAACAATTAAAAATATAATAATTTTGAGCTTATGACCAAGCATATGACATGGACGATTTTTAAATGAAAATTTAACACATTCTGAAATTATGAATTGATTGACAGTAATTTTATATGGCAGCAACATTATAATACCGCTAAAGTAGCAAAAAGAAAAAGATACCTGGTAATCTGTTGTGCCATTTGGTGTGAGGGAGGCATAAAATGGAAGCATAGATTGCAACAAATACAAGTTTATAAGCAAGCCAGAAACCCCATTTCTGCCAATCTCCTGTATCATTGCTGTCGACGAACAATGGAACACCAAAACCAAATATGTATATCGCCTGGAAGAAAGCAATAAATAAACTTATTATCCTGATGTTGGTGAGTATTGGTCACTCAGTAGGAGTACACAGCATAACTGATTGAAAGAAGCATTCGTTGGGTTAATATCAAGACATGGGTTTTTCCCTCTGTTCATTTCATTTTATTTGCAATTCTCCTTTCTATAGGGGAAGACTTAATTTGACTAAAGAAAAAAAGTCTATATTATTCAAGGAAGCAGGTGCAGTTGCTGAAGGCATAAGCCAGCCCATGAAAAAGAAATAGTTGGCTGCATTAATGATAACATAAAAAGCATGAAAATAAAGTATTCTAGCCACAATAGCAAATGTTGGGGAAAAAGGTACAACTAAAGTGATTTGGAATATTTCCGGAACTAAAAAATATGTTGAAGTACAAAATCTCCTTGCCAAATTTATAAAGCACGTGCAAAAAAATTTAAAATTAACGTCAAGATTCTCTCTCAGTCATCCTCCACATAGAAAACCATGTATGATGGAACTCCTATATTCCTGCTTTCTTCATTATGCAATTAGAGAAGTGACACAAGAAGAGTTGAAAAATTTCTCTAGCAACTATAACAGAAAGAAATATTTTCAAGTAACATTGTCTCTAAAGACTGCCGCGACTAAAATGAACTTGCCAAGATCAACTAGCGATTATGGTTCAGTGGTGAAGATGGTAGCATGTCACAGCCAAGGTTCAATTCCCCTAGAAGCATGAAAAATTGGTTAGGCCAGGTACAGGCCCTGTTTGATTTTGACAGAAGAGTACCACCTCTTGCAGCAGCTTAGCCAAATGAAAGTGCTTAGGTTCAACTGTTCAATCTTTAAGAATTACTTTCACCCGGACAAGCAGGCTGCTTTGGTACAGCCTGGCCTCGGGCCAGTTGCAATGCTTAAAATTTTCAGAATTAAAAAAAAAAAGGGCTTGCCGAGATCAGATGAAATCAGACGAAACTTTGCAGAATGTTATATCAAAGAATCTACCTTAATGATTGTATCAACACTAGCAATAGTGGTTGAGAGAATGAGAGTGTGCATCAAAGCATCCCATCCACTAACATAACTCCCTTGTAGCAAAAACACCAAAACGCTGACTTCCAACAGCAGCATCCCAAATCTTGTTACCAAAGACAATACATTCCATGCAGTTGCTTGCCCAGGAGAATCCTGCCATACCTGTATTTCAAAATCAACGAAAAAACAAAAGCTTGGTAGGTTTCAAAACCCCTCAATATTACCAACAAAACAATAAAAGATTTAAGAGTCATGTATGTATGTATGTTTCTTTCAGGCATAATAGATTCATGTAATTTTACAATTGTAAACTTCCACTGTGTAACCCCAATTCTACACGGGCAGATGTCAGGAGCTATTATTTCGCCACGTAAGGGAATGTATTAAATTAGAAACAATGGCGTTACTGCATCTGACTGATTGACTGACTGAAACCTAATTTTAAGGAATAGAAATGGAAGAGAATGGGAATGGAAATGAGAACCTGAAGCAGGCACCAGAGGAGATTGAGAAGAGCGACCACCCAGAGGACGGCATAGTAAGAGGCTATAATGGATGATCGGGCGTGAGTTAACTTGCTGATGCTCCTCCTCGCTTGCGATACCATAAATAACACAAACACCAACGGAGGGACGATCAGCGCAATGTTATACCACATCCCGTAACCCCCCTGCAACCACCACCCCATTGATACACCCCCAATTCTCAATTCAGCTTAGTTGTCTGCCCTCTCAAACCAATTCAATTCAATTCTTCAAATCACCCACCCCAGGGTCTGCCTCTCAGAGCAATTCAATTCTTCAAATCACCCAACCCTGGGTCTGCCTCTCAAAGCAATTGAATTCTTCGAATAACCCAACCCTGGGTATGCCTTTGGCTTTGCTTCTCACTTCAATTCTTCAGTCAGCCCTTCCCTGCCCGGCATCTCCTTCTCCCTGCTGACCAATACAAAGCTAGGGTGGGGTAAAGTAAAATTATATATGGATATCAAGTTGAATACAACATGACTGAGAATCTTTGCCGACTTTCAAAGGTTTTTAGATCTCATTTTTAGACAATACCATATATCATTTAATCGATTTGCATCTACCAAATCCTCCATACCCTCCTCTCGATTTTTGGGGAGGATCATGTAATCTGCATACCCGTACACTTCGTATAGAGGTTGTTGGTATGGTATGTATCATTTGATTAGGTATATTATTTATATATAAATATTTATTTGATTAGGTATATTATTTATATGTTAATTGGTTTTAGTTATTGATAGGAGTGTTATCTTTCTTACTTAAATTCTATTTCGTAAGTAACTTGTTGAGTTTTTAATCATTATTATATTGATGTAACTTGCTTATCTCAAATACCATTTTAAAAATGAGAAGAAATGCTTAAGAAGTCTTTGGTAAGTGACATGTTAAATTTATAAAGAAAATATTAAGTAGAGATAAAGATGGTGGTCCCATGGTTTTGTGAATCACTTTTAACATACGGTTGCATTGAGAACACATTTTGCAACTTAATATGAAGTAAATTATCTCAAGTGAGAGTGTTGATGTCACATTTGCTTTTAACATGATAATATTATTAAAAATAATATACTTCAATAATATTATTATTGAGTTAATTTTAAAGAATTAATGAAATATAGTTTAGATTCATTTTCACCATGAATCTATCCAACCTAGAGAAGGATCAAATATTAATATTATTATCACATTTGTAATTTTAAATATATATATATATATATATATATATATATATATATATATATATATATATATATATATATCAAGAAGGATCAAATCTTTAGAAGCTTAACAGTGCAAAAACATGAGTGAAGGTTTACACCTCAAATATTTGATTCTTCTTTTTTTTTTTAACCAGAACTGAATTTGTATTAATATATATATAACTTTGTGGTCTCAAGGCCAGTAGCAAGTACATCCAATATTTTTTTACTTCCCCATACATAGCACATTTCTATATTTAAGTCTATAGACAAAAAAAGATCATCGGACAAGAGTTCTAAGTGTTCCTACAAGTTACTTACCTAATAAACTGTCCCAAAATACATTTAACTCTATAAAACATTCATATTGTATTAAACTTGTATGCTACCCCGATCTCATTGCTCCTCGCCAGTGTATTGGGTGCCTTCTCCTTCAATGTCCATTGGTACCAAATTTTGAGATATTGTCTCTGCCTCAATTCCCCCTCCATAAACAGAGCTTTGAGTTCCTTGATTAGTTGATGTCAAAGAGAGGTTCTCCATCGGTTGTGAAGCAACAAATACTCGCACCCTGCCACATTATGCTTCCAAAGTATTGATCTGATACTTTTGTGTGAGGAGAAGGCTCTGATGGTTGACACTTTGAGTTGCACAAGAGTGTTCTAATTCTACTACCTTAGAGGAAAGAGCCAAAATGGCATTGTTGTTGGCCTAGGTAACCTCCTCATGTCTCTGCAGTACCTTCTTGAGCTCATGGAGGTCGTCGCTTTCCATTACAATTGAATTGACCTTCCAATCAAACTTCTCAAACATTGAGAATAGAGGTCCCAACATGTTGCTTCCTAAACCATGACAATGGCAAAAGGAGAGCTCCATAATTCCTCTGAAACAAAATGTTGAAACTAGCACCTTGCAGAAAAGTAGACCAGCATAATCTGGGATTAAAAACCAAACAAATTTTATAATCGAATTACCAGTAACACGACGCTAGAGAAACCCCATAATGTCGACCTCCCTTGTTTGCCACTGAACAATATCGTTACATTCCAAAGCGCCCCTCTTCCATGAACTTATGCACATACAGGAGTCCACACCTCTTTGAGCTGAACCCCCACCCCACCAAGCTACCTCTTTGATACAAGAATTTGAAGAAACCCATGTCATATTAATCCCAAATTGCTTACCCCTCCTCATACCTTCACGTTGATGTGTCATGAATGGAGCACTCAAGAGTAAATGAGCATAGGGGCTCGCTCACTCTTGTGGTCTCACTACCATCTGCTTTGCTTGTGTGGCCTCGTGGATCACCCGTTGGATTTGACATGCATTGATGAACATTGGTTGAATGGTTTGGTTTGTAACATTGCCCATAAACATTAATAAAGTTAGGGGATAGTGTCTTGGAAAAATTCCCCAGTTTCTATGAGAACTCTGGGATTTAATGAGGTGGCATATTTTACCCACACATTTGCTTCACTGTTTAATTCTCTTTGAAAGTGGAAGAGTTCAACCCTATTAAAGTGAGACAAGACATGTCTGATTCATGCAATGATTCCATGAAGCTTGATCCCTCCCGGATTAGATTGCTCTATGAGTGCCCTAACAATGATTGTTGAGTCCCCAAAGACCAATAATTTCCTCGTTCGTAGTTTTCTAGCTACGATGAGCCCACGCCACAATGAGTATGCTTCAACCAAGTTGTTCGACACTTCCCCTAGCCCCCAAGCATAATGCTCAATCTTTTTCCCCCTGAGATCAAGAAGACTCCCCCCACACCTGTTACCCATGAAATATGTGATTCCTCTTAACACTTGATAAATCTAAAATTAAGATGAATCTAAATTGATTTATATAATACAATTATATAATTACATATTTTTAGGTTGAAAAATTGTTTTGAGTTTATTACTCCCCTCTTCTCTACTTAAATGCAAGCTTATGAGTGTGATGAGGAATTTGTTCAAATTTTTTTCTTTATATAAAAAGAAATTGAAAAAATCTAAATATTTCTGCAATAATTTCATATTAACAACAAATGTAGTTTATAACGTATTACATACATCAATAACTTTGTCGACATATAAATTGCATGTGAGGTGTAACTCTTGAATTAATGTAATAACACTTTCATATGCTTTTGTAAATCTTTTGTTTATACTTATTTTCTTTAAAATATATTTTTAAATATAACTTATCACGTCATAATTTTATAAACTTTTAAAGATTTTATCCACATTAATATAAATTTTTTAAGTAAATCAAGTAAACTTTTTTTTTTTCATTTATATTTAAACAAATTTAATTTAACCAATGAAATTAATAAAACTTAGTTTTATTAAAATTCTTGATAAGGGGATTATTACACTTTGGATTTTGTGCATTGTATCCTACATTTTTTCACGAGAGGTGACCACTCCGATGTGTCCAAAGTGTGATGATTTCTTTGTATGTGGCCATGATGGGATGACTCGATGTATAAGTGTTGGTTAGAAGTTACCAGATCCCCTCATGTGGACGGTCATGGCATGTCCTTTTAGTCCTCATTCTCGAGGTGTTTGGTTTTATTGCTTCGACCAACTACCCCTTGGAGATGGTAACTCCCTTTAAATTTGGACATTTATGTCCTTGGTAGGTACACGGGCATTTTGAGGTGGATCTGCCAAGATACATGATGTGTGGTGCCCTAACTATTCACTTATTCTTTTGCTATGTAAAAGATGATTGTGCTTAGTAAGGGTTGTCACACTTGTGGTTTAGCACACCTCACCCACATGGACCCTCTCTTTCTTATGTATGTACCACATTTTGGCCATCAGAGATGACTCTACACCTGATCATCCAATGTCACATTTCTCGAGGCAGTTTCACGTCCTTTGAGGCATATCATGGATTTTGAGGCATTTGTCATACTCTCTAAGGCATGGATGGACTGTTTTTCTTCACACAGACCTCATCTACACTTGCCATGTGTCAAATGCCAGAACGCCCACCTCCTTTGGCACTTTTTTAAAGCATTTTCTTCACTGAAGGAGGGTCGATCTCTCTTGGGGCACTTTATGATAGTCGTGGGGTTTGTTTTGAGCCACTTAAATAATGTGGAGATGACTTAAGTGACTTTGCACTTGAAGATGATGACATGGCACTCATCCCTTGCTATGTGGAGGGGCTTTTGATCACATGTTTGATTACTTGTTGAACAAATGGAAGAAGTCGTCCACTTAGAAGGGATTTATTTGACTCGGGGTAAGGTCATCCCCTTGCTTGAAGGAGGACATTGGAGCTAGGTTGGTGAGGATCCTTCCTTGCCATATTTTGAGGCCTCCCAAAATCACTTTTGATGGAACATTGTACCTTGGAGCCAAATCGACCATCTTAGAAGCTTGACGTCATTCTTGTTGTTGGAGGTTTTATGACCCTTTTTTTCACATGGAAGGTCACTCCCATGTTTCATGGATGCCTCAACCTTAGGTATGGACATGCTCATGCTTTGGAGACATATTTCAAGGATTTGTAGACATTATTTAAGCATTCTTTGAGCACGTTTGTGGAGTTTGTTCCCTTTTATGAGGGTTTCTAGCATGTAAAGCATCATTTAATTGTAATTTGACTTAGTCTCCAAATTATGTGGATAACAAGTCACTTTTATTTTATTTCCTTAGTCTTATTTTAGGGAATAAAGAATGGGAAGGAGTTGTGAGCCTTGTTTATAAATAAAGGCACTCCTCTCATTCCAAATTGTTGTGAATTGTTGGAGATCATTATCGAAGACATTTAATATAAGATCTTTACTTGGTGTTTTCTTGGTGTCAACTCTTGGAGCTCTATCTTTATTGGTTATTCTTCTTAGCATTTTTTAAAGGCTATTGTGAAATGACTCAAGATACTACATAAACTAGCAAGATCGATCCATTGAGGAGTTATCAACTAATTGGAGGGATGATGTCTAGTGTTTGTATCTCTTCATTCTTCTCTAAACGATTTGGTAAGTGTTTATCTCTTGTCTTGATTAGTTCTATACTCCTTGGCAAGGGTTTTAAGTATTATTTTCAAGTCTTTTATTGATATTGTTGGTGAAGGCTATTCCCTTAGGGAAACCCTTCTTGTAGGACCTTGGTTTTCATGGTTTGTCTTGATTAGACAAGAGACTACTAACCTTGTGGCCCTAGTCTCATTCTAATCCATAAACGTGGATAACCAATTCTTAGAGGGGCATACTTATTGACCCCATAAGCCCTAAGTGGAGATAAGGCTTTGAGCATCACTCTCAACAACCAACCACCAAAAACCCTAAAAATTAAACTATTTTTCTTTTATGTCATATAAAATATAAAAATACAAAAAAATATGAAAGACATAGACCATCAAAAAAATATATTTCATTGTCTAGAGTAAAGCTAACAATTTACTTTTAATTTCTAGACATTTTCATCCATGGGTTTGTACTTCATTGTTAATTTCTAGCCCTAAGAAGGCAAATCAACCCTATTGGTATTGTGCTTCAAAGTTGTATCTAAAATTTTGTAGCTGATTTAAGAGGTTTACTAATTCTGGAAATTAAATTACAACAACAAAAAATCAAAATTGGTGAAACTCTAAAGCTATGGTTTAACCCTGAAAGGTTCATTCTAGCCCTACTCTAACTTATATTTCAATTGTGGATTGTTTATAAAGCACATCTAATACATTTTAACGTTGAAATTCATCTCCTAAGTAGTTCATTGTTGTTATATGTTAAGCTCTAAATCATGGCACCTTACCCTTAATTGGGGCATATTTAATTAGTATTGTTATTTTATTTATGTCGGCTTGGGTCCATTAGTTGTAATTATACCTCATAGTCTCATATATATACCAAGGAGACCTTTTCATTTGGAATCATCTTGTATCGGTGAATTCATGTAATGTATAAGGAGGTTGCACCATCGAAGAGGCTTATTATCTGAATCTCTCTCTTTTTCAAAGTGTGGAGTACTCATTCTGAGGTTTTTTAATGCTATTTTGATATTTGGTTCTTAACATTTGGTATCAGATTTAGACAATCCTTGGGACTGGCTTCTTCAAAACAAGTCTTCTTGGCATTTTCATTTTAACTTTTTTTCTAGAAGGTATCAGGATCTGAAATTTATATGTTGTAGAGGAGACATATAGAGCTAACTTGGGTCCAAATTTCGTATCTTTGTTCATTATACTTTTGGAGATACATTATGTTCAAGTTAGGGTTTTGGACTAGTCCTTAAACTAGTTTGAAACATGTTTTCTTGGAATTTTTGCTCCCAATTTTTTTCGACTTGGTTTCAAGTTCTAAAAATTTTACAGTACGAAGGCGAAAGAGTGAAGTATATTTTTTACAAATTTCAGCCCTTGATTCGATGTAATATGAAAGTTATTCTCCGAGGAAATTAGGGTTTTGGATTGATCGAGATTTCATTCTAAAACAAGTGTTCTTGGGAAAACGGTTATATCTGAAGCTACAGACCTCCAAATTGAGTGAGACCTATACCATTGGTTAGGGTATGGACCAAAGTTTTACTGGTGCAAATTGTTGGATCATGTTGTCATTGATGCCAATGGTTTGTCATTGATGCCAATGGTTTGATTACTTGGGAGATTGTTGGATCATATGTCATTGATGTAAATGGTTTGGTTTGATTGATGTCATTGGTTGATGTCAAGTAAT